>APFE031403541.1:0-12849 GCA_000404065.3 Pinus taeda
TTGACAGGGTAGTACTGCTCCTTGATGGCATCTCAGAATGAATCCCAAGTGGGTGCGGTTGAAAATAGTGAGCCTGTGCTTTCATCCTTCTGCTCGTAGTAGGTTTCCCACCAGTCCTGTACGTGGGGGGCTGCTTTGAGAAGAGCGAAAACAATATTTTCCCGACTTGAAAATTCATGAACAGAAAAATATCCTTCTAGCAGATTTAACCATTTATCTACCGCATCTACATCTATTTTACCCTCGAAGATGGGGATTTCAAAATTCACTTGTACCTTAAATGGTGTGGCGTTTCCAGAGTAGCTGCTGGAAGTCGATGCGTCACCTCTAGGTAGCCGCTGAAGTATCTGCGCAAAGCTATCCATCATCGCGTTCCTTTGCCGCTCGAGGGCTTCTTCAAGCAAGATTTTGATAGGATCTCTTGCCCCCTCGTCTTTCTTATCATCCGCCATGGGAGGCCGTCGTGATTTGCAAGGCTGGTCTTGCAAAGGTTCGACTAGTTCAAGCCCTAACTCCTTATATCCCGACCTCGTTGGGGACATGCAAAGAAAAACAAAGAAAAAGTAGACTGCTCTGATACCACTGATCCGGATTTAAACAGGAACACAACAAAATATAGAGATAACCATATACACAAAGATGCAGCGGAAATAATACTTCATTTCATTAATGGAAAATACTGAAATATGCTTACAACGAGAATTGGAAATAAACCAGCTAGGGCGATGGTAGCTTATCTTTGAGAAGAGATGTGCGGCTACATGCCTATGAACTGTTCAGAATTGTGTTACAATGAGGCTCGAAGGCCTATTTATTGTTGAGAAACAATGGAAAACACTTCACATTCCAAAACCTAACCCTAGAAGATGAAATGCCAAATTGTGGGCCCCGTTTTGGGTAAATTGGTACATCACTTTCTCGGGGTCGTAACTTTGGCATACGATCTCTGTTTGACGCGTATGATAGCTCGTTAGAAAGATCTATCCAATAACTACCACTTTGGGAAGGGCAACATCGGTCCATGGACCCATGTTGCCCCCAGATTTCCCAAAAAACATCGTTTAGGGCCTCAAAACGGCTTCGGAAGTTTAGGACCCGAAAAAACTACTAAAAATAGTAAATTGTGCTACAATTACGGAAACTGAAAAACTGAAAGAGACAATTGTGGGGGTCCGAATGGGATAGGTGGGTGGCCACCAACATCCACCTGGATCAATTACAACCTTTATCCATTCCAGGCCAACATTGGGAGGAGGTTTCAATGGATTTTATTAGAGGTGTACCCAAGTCTGAAGGAAAGAGTTCATGATGGTGGTAGTTGATAGACTTACCAAGCATGCACACTTTTGTGCATTATCTCATCCATTTAAAGCCAATACAATTTCTACTACATTTATGGAAACAATTCAAAATCTACATGGAAACCCAAACATTATTGTAAGCGAAAAAAATTCCATTTTCACTGGAAGTTTTTAGACATAATTATTTTCTTGTCTGGGTACTCAGTTAGCTCATAGTTCATCTTATCATCCTCAATCTGATGGGAAAAATGAGATAGTAAACACATGTTTGGAAGGATATCTTCGTTGCTTTGTATACGATAAATAAGACCAATGGGTCAAATGGTTGCCTCTAGCTAAATGGTGGTATAACACTGCCTTCCATACTACAACAAAAATGACCCCATTTATGGCACTTTATGAATATCATCCACCATCCATCACATCATATTTAAGAGAAAATTCTAAGGTTCAAGTAGTGGAAGATCACATCTAGCATCAACAACAAGTTCTCCAACTCTTAAAGGATAACCTCACTTTGGCGCATAATAGAATGAAACAACAGGCAAATCAACATCACAGTGAAAGAAGTTTTGATATAGGCGACTGAGTATTTCTATGGCTATAACCATATAAACAAATGTCCCTCAAGAAAGCTAAGAAGGATAATAAATTACCACCAAATTTTTATGGTCCATACAAGGTGTTGCAAAATATTGGTACTATGACATACAAATTGGAGCTCCCTGCAACTTCCCGAGTGCACCCAGTTTTCCATGTTTCATGCTTAAATAAGGTTATAGGTGAAAAGCTCCGAGTTCAAACAATATTGCCAGAACTTGACGAGGAAGGAAAAATCATATTGGAACTCGAAGCAGTCACAGAAACAAGAACTCGATAGCTACGAAATCGATCAATTTCGGAGTATCTCATCAAGTGGAAGAACTTACCCACTGAAGGTTCCACATGGGAGGATGATAATTTTATACAGAAGCATCCAGAACTACTCAAGCGTTGAGGACAACACTTTTTGAAGGACAGGGGCATGTTAGGTACCTATAATACTAGTTTTTCCCCTATTACTATTGTCATTATAGCCCTTATTATTATTTTTGTGCCCCTATTTTCCCCATATTGTTATTATTGTGCCCCATAGAAGCCCACTATTATTATTGTTGTGCCCTTATATTATTATTGTTATATCGACTTTGATTATATTGTGACCCCTTAGACTCCTATATATAAAAAGGAGGTTTTGTCATTTGTATCATCCAAGAATTGTTCATTTGTGTAATGTATAGGAGGTTGCCCCCTCGAAGACGCTGATTTTGAAGTCGTTGATCTATCTTTTCTTCTATTTTGTGAGCTGGTTGCATAAAAACCTATTTTCATTGACGATGGTATGATTATTTATATCTACACGGGATAGAGACTAACATACCATATTAGGATATTGGATGTGTGTTGGCCTTACAATGAATTTGTGGACAACAAATCCTTTGATATTAATGAACTCATTTGAATCCGAGTCCTTTAACAGTTCATATGAGAAGTGCCCTTGCTCAATATAATCGAACATCTCAACCCAACTTCTCCATTTGGATCTAGTTTTGTATCAGTTTTTTTAGATGAGAGTTGAATATGGATTATCATTTTCATCATTAGGATTAATGAACACATTGAGAGGTTTCTTTGCCGCTTTCTTACGAGACATTTTGATACCCACCACAAGAGTTTATCATTAGCTATAAATTTAAAAGTTGTCATACACGATTGCAATAAATAATTGTTGTAATGTCGCAACTTACTTGTATGACTAGCAAATGAATGATAATTGAGTGGAGCAGGCTAAGTTTAAGAATTTAAGGGATTGAAAACAAAGGTTTGATAACAAAGGATAGTGGGAGACTAGTTTAAAATTCAAACAATCATTGGAGGAATGGAAGTCAAGGAGAAAATTTAAGTGCCATAAATGAAACTTAAGCTTTTATCAACACTAATGTGAGAAACATTCAAATTTCTTGTTTTAAATCCAATAGACTTGAAAAACACTCTATGTATTTAAACACTCAATATAGTTAACCACTCATTACCAACTATGCTTGATATTTGAAATGCACAAAGATTAGCCTAAATCTGTTCTTAATCCTTATTATTCACATTTTAACATGGGTTTAACATTTGATTAATTGTGATTAGTTTGAGCTTAGTGATATCAAATATCAAACTCTTAGGTGATGCATTAGTGTTTTGCTATAGGATAATCTAATAAGTTGATGCTTGAGTTGTTAATACCCAAGTTACCTCGACATGAAATCACCTCTGGTGATGTGGTAATGACACGTAGTCAACATGTGGCAAGTGGAAAGTGAACATTTCACCTCTTGACATGTGTAAAAATAAGTGACATATGTTTGAGGCCACTCCATCAAAGCAACACGTGGCAATTTTTGGTTGGTTGTAGGATGTTGACACGATAATATGATCGAGGGGGCGATGTGGCATGTCAAATCAAGGAACCATTAAATTGAGACTTTAGCGTGTCAAGAAATTATCTTGTACCTGATAATATACAAAAGAATATAAAGATATCGAGATATTGGGCTCTCGACACATTGGGAGCATTGAACAATAGATTACAATCACCTTCCCAGTAATTGATGATGGGAAAAACTATGTTAATTTTCGTTTAGGAAGCCATCAACCGACAAATATGGATCTCGAGTGATTAGGTAGAAAACAATCATTTAATGAACGTCCAAGGGGTCCATATTCCGATAAGGAGTGCACTTTCCATTTGAGCTAGGAGGGAAGCACGAGAGTTAAATGAAATATAAGAATTGATGTGAGGAAGTGAAGTGGAGAATATGGATATCAGGATTAAAGATAAAACAAGCCTTTTGAGGAGGGCTCGATATGGTACTAGAAAATGTAGGAATTTACAGGTAAGTTCCTCAGATAGAACACCAAAAGACATCGCTCACAAATCGATCATAGACCAATACACCAATATTCTTGACGTGGTTAAAACCCTCAAAGTGGGAAACAATCCACGGCCTGAGCCAACACGGCCACTTCAGGCAATTTATTAATAAAAGAAAGAAAATTTACATACGCTTCTGTCATGAACGGTCACCCTACAAATGACCCTCCATGCTCTTTAAAGAGAGATCATGGACCAATTGGGTGTTAATCCATGTATCAAGTGTCGGTAATAGTGAGGAGAGAATGAACTGTCAGATCACTTCATGTCTAGAACATATCGTGACCGTCAAATTGTATGTTACAAAAATACATAGTAAAGAAACACACTTTACCTATCTCTACACTAGACCAAGTTATACTTAACTATTTCCTATGTGTCGGAATATCCTAACATCCCCCCTTAAGAACAACTTGGGATAGGATTGAAGGATGTACAATATGATACAATAGGAGAAGGAAGGAGGCATTAGAGCTTATCCCCCCTTAGTGACAACTTCATGAACTACAACCATAAATCGAAGTTTAGTAAACTTCGCCTCTGTGAGAGCCTTTGTAAAGATGTCTGCAACTTGATCATTGGTTGAACAATATTGCACTTCAAGAACATGGTCATGAATGAGCTTTTTGATGAAGTGCATGTGTAGTTCAATTTGTTTTCTATGCTGATGTTGGACTGGATCTTTGCATAGTTGAATGACACTTTGATTATCACACCAAAGTGTAGTCAGATGCTGCTGCTGAAAGCCAAACTCTGATAGGATCTGACGAAGCCTCAGGGCTTCCTTACTAGCTTCTACAACACCACGATACTTTGCTTCTACTGAAGAAAGAGAAATGACACTTTGTTTCTTGCAAGCCCATGTAATAGGTCTAGATCCAAGAGTGAAGAAATAACTTGCAGTAGACTCCTGATCTTCAGGGTCACCAACCCAATCGGAATCAGTGAAACCAACCAATAGAGGAGATGCTTTTGCACTATAATGAATCCCAAACTGAACTGTACCTTGAACATAACGAAGTATTCTTTTAGCTGATTTCCAATGACTTTCATGTGGGTTTTGCATAAACCGAGTAATAAGGACAACATCAAAGGAAAGGTTAGGACGAGTATGGGTCAGATACAAAATTTTTTCCTACCAGTTGACGGTATAAGGTAGCATCAACTTTAGGGGAAGTACAAGTGACTCAAAGTTTGGCTCCAGACTAAAATGGAGAAGGGGCTGGCTTACAATCTTCCATGTGAAAGTGGCGTAGAAGATCACATGCATACTTGGATTGGGAAAGGGAAATACCTTGGATTGTAAGACTTGAAGACCAAGAAAATAATGCAAGTGTCCTAAGTCTATCATTTCAAATTGCTTTTTAAGGTTGGACTTCACATGGTTTATAAGGTTGGGATCACTACCAGTAAGGATAAGATCATCAACATAAAGAACAAGAATGATAAGAGACTTACCCACTTTCTTGGTGTAGATATTATTGTCAAAATGACACCTAGAAAAGCCAGTATCTAAAAGAAAGCTATCCATTTTGGCATACCAAGCTTGAGGGGCTTGCTTGAGACCACAAAGGGATTTCTTAAGCTAACATACAAGGCTGGAGTCTATTTGTATAAATCCAAGAGGTTGTTCCATATAGATTTCTTCATGCAAGTCCCCATGAAAGAAGGAAAATTTAACATCCATCTGATGGACTTCCCATTTGAAAGTGGCAACAAGGGAAAGAAAAAGGCGGGTAGATTTCATTTTGGAAATAGGGGAGAAGGTTTCAGTATAGTCAATGTATTAAACTTGTGAAAATCCATTAGCAACAAGACGAGCTTTATGTTTATCAATTTTTCCATCTGGTCCAAACTTGGTTCTGTAAACCCATTTACATCTAACAAGTTTTCTTCCCTTTGGAAGAGGAACAAGATCCCATGTATCATTTGCCAATAATGAACGATATTCTTCATTCATAGATGTGTCTCAATCTGGATGGCTTGAAGCTTCTGCAAAGGTGTCAGGATCATAATTTGCTGAAGCTTGAGCCAATAAAGAAGAGGCTCTATTGAATTGAGAACGTGTACGTCGCTGATCTGTAGGATCACCTACAAGAGAACCTGATGCATCCTAAGTAGTACATACCCATTTTAGAAGCCGAGGAGCTGAAGGAGGATCATGAGAAGGTGCGGGAGGATTGTCATCCT
This sequence comes from Pinus taeda, assembly GCA_000404065.3. Taxonomy (NCBI): domain Eukaryota; kingdom Viridiplantae; phylum Streptophyta; class Pinopsida; order Pinales; family Pinaceae; genus Pinus; species Pinus taeda. The sequence continues at coordinate 6,454 of APFE031403541.1, forward strand.
CACTATCATCATCTGAAGAAGAAACATTTTCAGCAGTAGAAGGGATAGAGAGAGGTGGCACATCCGCCAAACTAGGCTCGTAGGCCAATATATTTTCAGCAAACTTTACATCTCTTCTAATGAATTTTTTTTTTGGATTTAGGTGAAAGAAGTATATATCCTTTAACATCTTCTGAATATCCAAAAAAAATACATTTTTCACTCTTAGGTTCTAAATCTTTATTTTTTCTCATTGGGAATATGGGCCCATGCTTCACTTCCAAAAACACAAAAGTGACTTACATACGGTTTAATTGAGCTCCAGGCTTCTTCTGGAGTGATATTCTTTAAAAACTTAGTAGGAGTGCAATTTACTATGTAATTTTCACAGTTAATTATTTCTGCCCAAAAATTAGGACTAAGTCCTTTAGGTTGAAGCATACAATTAGCCATTTCCTTTAAGGTGCGATTATTCCTTTCAGCTACACCATTTTTTTGTGGAGTATATGGAACAATATGTTGCATTTGAATTCCATGCTCAATGAAAAAGTTGATGAATTTGTTGTTAACATATTCTCCACCATTATCAGATCTTAGCTTAAGAATTTGATGTCTAGATTGTTTCTCAACAAAGGCCTTAAAGGCCAAGAACATGTTAAATACTTCACTTTTGAGTTTTAAGAAGTATACCCAAGTGCGTCTAGAGAAATCATCAATGAGAGTTAAGAAATACTTGTAGCCAGAGAATGAAACAATTGGAAGTGGACCACATAAATCACTATGCACAAGCTGTAAAGGGGCTGAGGCATGTCAAGAGGCACATTTTTCAAAACTATCATGATGATGTTTTCCGAGTAAACATCTGAAACAAACACCATCTCTACAAGATAGCAAAGGAAGACCTGTCACCATATTTTCTTTACATAGATTTTGAAGGAAGTGATATTTTAAGTGACCAAATCACTCATGCCAAAGTTTTCTCACTTCATCATTATGAACAAAAAATACCGAGGGAAGAGTTGATGACCCAAGTTGTTAAACTTATATAGCCTTGTAGAATCATCAACAATTCCAGTAGCTAAAATCTCTCTAGGATCTCTGAGGTCCTTAATTACAACATCATGAGGTGAAAATTCAATGGTTTTACCTTCACCTAAATGAGTTATCTGATATACAAATAGAAGGTTGCAGGATAAGGTAGGAACACATAATATATCATTAAATTGATGTTGGCTTAGTGGGGCCTGAACTAGGTTTAGAGTTAAGTTAGCCAAACAAATCCCGGTACTACTGGTCCTTTCGGCAACAGGCCTTGGAGCGTGGACTGAGGTCTCACCCGAAGTAGTATGAGAGGGTGATAGAACCAGGTTTCCGCACCCTAGAGATGTCTGAGGAGTTCAACTGGTTCGTGGTTTGACCCTACGCGCAGGTTTCTTTGCGCAATTTCCCGTACTTCGCAGTTTGATATGCTGCCTTCGCGCAGCCCTACCCAGGGCCTGAGCGTCACGCTCTACGTTATTACCCAAGACCTTACTGGTATTCCAGCATTAGTTAATTAGCTTTTCCTACTTGAATGCTTTAAGTTATTCTTACCAATATAAACCATTCATACAGGTGCGCACAGTAAATAAACAATATATTTGTAAATTATATCAATCATTCATTAACCCAAGAACAGATACACAAAATTATAAAAAAACTTCTCTTTATTAATTCCTTGCTCAGTTATAGACTCGACTTCACCTTGCGCACTCAGTTTCGGGGGTCCGCGCACTCAGCTACAGACTGCTAGGCCTCGGCGCACTCAGCTGCAGAGCCTTCTCCTACTTTATGACCCAAAGACACACTTCAACTTTCGACTTAATCACTTAGAATTTTTCCTACTTCTTTCTTCTCCTTCTTTTACACTTAGAGCCTCGCTCTATTTATACAATCCCATGGTCCACGGACCATGGGTAGGTCTATCCAGCCGAAATTACATTACAAAACTAGGGCGGACAAGCCTGTGACTCTATCATACTTTCATGCCCCGTTCCCACAATTCGCGGAGCTTTACATCAAGATTCGGTCAAAACTTGGGCTTTGAGAGCCAAAACATGCCTTGGGGGGATTCCATGCCCAATAATTGACCATTCTAGATGAATAGTTCCAGTCCCTACAACACTAAGGGATCTATCATCACCAACATATATATTTTTGGTGTTACAATCATTTAAAGAAGAAAACATGACTTTGTTTTTGGCCATGTGATAAGAAGCTCCAGAATCAATGAGCCAATAATGAGAATGAGAAGAGGAAGATACATTTAGAGCATACCCAAACTGAGATACTTGACAGCCACATGCAGAAAGTGCAATTCCTGAATATGAAGTTGAAGTTGAAGAGTGCTCCAAATGGATGTTATGCTTCTTCATTGCTGCTTCCAAGTCATCCATCTTCTCAAAGCATTTGGATTCTAAGTGGTCATCTCGATTACAAAGTTTCAGTGTCTATCATTCTTCTTCCCTTTGTTTTTGTTTGCCTTATCATTTTGTTGAATTGATTTTTCATTTTGAGACTGAAAGTGCTTAGGACCCTTGGTTGGTTTAGGACCATTCTTTTTAGGATGCTGCTTCTTAAGATTGAACTTGGTTGCTGTTGGGCGGCTAAGGCTTTCTTATAAGAGTTTCCAAGATTAAGAAGTCCACGATGTATGAGTTTTTCTTGTTCTCTTATTAAAGAATCACAAAAGGCATCAAGAGAGGGGGACTTGTAGGCTTGTCCTTGAGAAATAAAGGCTTCTCTAGTAGAATAGAAGGTGGAAACAAACACAAAGTAGACTGGTCCTAACTTTGTAAGAATGGAATAGATAAGGCTACCATATTCTTTCTTAACCTTAACACCTTCCAAGAGAAGTCTAAGGGTCTTGAACTTGGACAAAAAATCTTCAATGGAAGAAAAATTATTGGGGTTCAACGTACGCAACTCATTTTCGAGTTGATGGACTCTAATTTCATTTTTAATTCCAAAAACTTTATTGAGTTGTTTCATTGCTTCATTTAGGGGTATCAAGTTCCGCTATATGGAATCTAAGGTATAGAGAAATAGACATCCCTATTAAACCACATGCTTGATCTTGCCTATTTTCCCATTTGGCTACCTTATCTTCATCTTTAGGTTTATATTCTTGGCATGAGGTTATTCTATAAAGACCTTTACTTCTAAGTAAATCCACAATGTCGGATAACCATGCCTTTGGAAGTAGTTGGTGCTATCAAGAATTACTTCGCATAGAATTCCATTTTAACAGAAAATGAAGTTATAGATTCTAAAACTAAGTGTTCCAATGGAAATATCTCAAAAAATTAGATCGGTTAAAAAAAACGGCTCTGAAAACGGCTTCCAGAGAAGAAGTTATGGTTTTTTTGAAGAAAAGTTGTTGAAGATGTCGACGAAGTACGTGAATGTGTGGAAGTGAATGATAATGTTATATTTAAAAAAAAATCCCCCCTCCCCCCTTTCCAAGCTTAATCTAATTAGCTCATTTAAAAAAAATATGTCACCCACTTTTATAAATAAGTGAAAGTAATTTTTACAATGGTACTTTATGAGCTACCCACTAAATTGTAACTTAAATAAAAGATAAATAGATTTTAGAATTATAAGTGACTCACTTTTTATAATGGGTGAGAATACTTTTACATAAAGTAACTTTAAAACATAAGTTACATTTGCTTTTTGAAAAAGCAACTCAACCAAAAGAAAGACTTGAACCCAAGACTTCTATTCTCATAAAGTAACTTTGGACCAAGTGAGCTAGTTTTAAAGGTTAGTAAATTTTGAAAAAGAAGGTTTTTTTTTTAGTCACTGAAGCTTTGGAGTGCGTTCTTACTTGAAAAAAACCCTTTTTTCCTACAAAACAAAAAACCACACAACCTAACACAGACATGCAAGAAAAACCAAACCTTATGTCTTGAAGTTAGATTTCGCTAGAAACTAAATATTTTCCTTAATGTTTCATATTTTTCGAGATCACACTAAGGTGGGGCGGAAAGAGCATACGCATGAGAAAAATCCTTCCCTTTTGTTTCTGATTTGCCTAGATTGCACGAAGTCACGAGGCAAAGAGCATACACAGAAATGAAAGATATAGATCCGATAATAAAAAACAGAGAGCTAAATAAACCGAAATAAACAGAGAGATGAATAACTGTAATTGCAAATAAAGACTGTATACCTCAAGATATTAAAAATGACGTAGTTAGGGCTACCAGAAACCTTTTCACGTGAAATGAAAGAGGTTCCTCACTGGAACAGATGCTCCTAACGCAATAGAGCAGTCCTCTCGACCCGTAAGGAGTTAGAAACAGTAGATATAGGAAACGACAGTCAGATGCAGTTGTACCGACTTCAGATTTGGATCACCAACAGATGCAACCTTCAAATAGCTTCGATACCGTGTAGGAATTTACAAGGTAAGTTCCTCTGATATAACAGCAAAGGACATCGCTCACAAACATATCACAGATCAATACACCAATATTGTTGACGTGGTTAAAACTCTCAAAGAGGGAAACAATCCACGGCCTGGGCCAACGCGACCACTTCAGGCAATTTATTAATAAAAGAAAGAAAATTTACATAAGCTTCTCTAATGAATGGTTTGTAGCATCGCTAATGCCACATCTGAGGAGTGCACTATCGCAGTAGAAATTAATGACTCAGGTAGAGGCCTTAGAGATCGTGATGAGGCCACATGAGACCCCGATGCAGGATCCTAACTTGGGAGTTCAACAGATCCACCCACAACTGAAGAATTTATGCCTTGAGATGCAAAGTCTGAAACAGGACAGGACAACATGACTAGAAGTGTGCGAAGAGGTGTGGTGCATAAAATGCAAGGGTCAGGGTCATGATAAGGACCACTTCCCAATTTTCGCAAATTATCTCATAGGAGGAGGACCAATGTCGTTAAGCCCAGAAGCACAAGCAGGACCTATCGCGACACCTTCTTTGTGGTGCGCGATTTTTCAAATAGCTGGAGAACATGCCACAGAAAACTGCCATTTGTTACAGAAGTATACGCAAAATTCACAACAGTTGTTCTGCAACTTTTGTAGGCCAGTGGGACACGATGAGCGTACTTGTAGAAGCTATGAGTTAATGATGGATAGAACTCCCACCTACAGAGTTAAGGCCAAAACACGACCCCTCGACCAAAATGCAGGAATGGTATGAGCAGGATTTCAAGGGCATAGATGAGGCCGAGGTAGAGGAGGACCTGGAAGAGGTCGTGGACAGTTGATAAGCTACAATTACGGAGGGCCAGGACATTATGCCCGTGATAGTATGAATCCAACGCGCCTGTCGTGTTTGTATTGCAACTTGTTTGATCATGAGACAGAAGATTGTCCTACACTGATAGCTAGGATACGCGACAAGGGAGCGCTACCAGTTCCCCCGACTCAGAACCTGTAGATGGTGAGGTCTGATCCATGCGAGGAAGATCCAAATGTAAACATTGTGCTCCGAAGTGGAATCACGATGGGAGATGACAAAGGAAAACAACGAAAAGATAGTACTTGGGTTCGCAAAGCTCCGGCAAAAGAAGCGGAGTTTGATTTGGAGCGCACTTGGGAAACCTTCATGGAAGCTAAGAAGAGCTTCGATGATGCCTCCACTTCAGGAAGCAAAGATAAACTAGAGCCAGAGATGGACCTGTCTATGCTCACAATGTTCTTGGAAACATGTATGAAGCTACTGCGTGACAGTAAGGCGGTGAAAGGGTTACAAGAACTCACTAATAGATGCGTTGGGACTGAGCCAGGAGAACCGTGCGTAGGCAGGAAGATCAAAAAACACAAGACAAGAACGAGAAGAGAAATGAGACTAACCGCGCAGATAAGAGAATATGAGTTGGATCAAGTTATCCTGTATTTAGGATTGGATGTGAATGTTTTGCCGAAGTAGACATGGGAGTGAACGGGGAGACCAACACTATAGTGGTCTCCTATTCAGCTGCGAATGGAAAGCCAACAGAAAATAATACCCATGGGGCGATTGCAGGGAATAATCGTGGATATTGAGGGAGCGAGCGCGTTAGCAGACTTTGAAGTGATAGAGATTGTTGATGATAACAATCCCTATCCCACACTCTTGGGAATTGATTGGGCCACTGACATGAATGGGTTGATTAATCTGAAAAAACAAAAAATGATTTTTGAAAAGAAGTCACTACTCATAATTATACCCTTGGACCCTGCTGAAGGATCGTGCTATACAGAGCCGGTGCACGACTATGAAAGTGATGATGATTTGGACTACATCTATTAAGATAACAACGTGAAACCAGAACTGGGTGAATCCCACTGCAGATGGGTGGATTGCGTGGGAGCGTGAAAGCTCCTGTACTTCGGATTCGGATGAGGAAATAGAGCA
>APFE031403543.1:9296-38377 GCA_000404065.3 Pinus taeda
AAATAAAAAAAATCCCAATTTTTTTCTTTAGGCTTGTTAAATATTTATAAAGATGACCCAAGCATTCTTTTAGGTACTTTTCTCACTCGTTAAACTGAAAAATCTTGAGTTTTTTTCACTGGGATCGTTAAAAATCTATGGCAGCAACTAGAGCACTTACTTTTTTGGGACCATTTCTCGCTCTTAAAATCGAAAAAATCCTCGAGTTTTTCCCCTTCTTCAGGCTCGTTAAATATACGAAGAAGGAATGAGCAGTTCTTTTACCTCTTTTTCCTTGCTCAATAAACTAAAAAATATACCTTGAGTTTTCTTCATTTGACTCATTAAAATTTGATGAAGGTATTGAGTTTGTCGTTGCATGAATCATTAAAAATTCACGACAAAAAACGAGTTTAGTCCGTCTCCTCGTACTCGTAACAAAATGAGGTCAACATCTATTGAACATAGGTTTCTCTTTAGCCGGATTCAATAGATTAAGTCACGGAAAAGTCACTGATCCAGGTATATTATTAACCTTTTGTGCCACCCGTTTAACAACTATGACAAAGGGACCACCATGGAGTCGTTCTTTACGATCTTTTTAGACTCTATAAATATGAAAAGACCACTGAGTTGTCTCATCTAGACTCATTAAATTAAACAAACAAGATATAGAGTCGCTCTTTTTATGATCCTTTTCAGACTCTCAAAATATGAAAAGTTCGACGATTTTTCCTGTCTGGACTCATTAAACTAATCAGACAGGGCATAGAATCGCTCTTTTCATGGTCCTTTTTATATTCTTAAAATATGAAAATATCGATGATTTTACCCATCTAGACTCACTAAACTAATCAGACGAGGAAAGTGGACTGCACAACTACATTCAGTATTAGAAAGCATGGTTTGGCAGCAGTCGTTCCCTTGAACATGGCACTCCCTCAGATAAACCTTCCTTGTGATGGCCTCTCAATCTCAATCCTACCATCCTATGAGTTTAGCCTAAATACCCCATTTTTCTTGCATCTCTGTATCCTAACACTCTTTGGTGTTCATGAATCTAGTGCTGCATGGTTAAAACTGTTGTCATGCCTTCTATTGTTCAAGAGTTAACCTTTTGTTTACTCCATCAACCCATCAAGGATATCCTTTCATCATGCCCTCTATTGTTGAGACCCAATGCTTAAAGATTCCTCAAAAAACATATCATTCTTGTCTCGTTTCGTGTCGATTGATGTAGGACACATTATTTCCTACCTTTCGACATGTATCTTCCTATCGACTTCAACACTCTATCTAGTAAGACAACCTATAAACAAATTCAGTTCCTTAGTACTTGCAAGCATTAATGGCAGGTCGCCTTGTGTTTTATTAGGGGTTCTCATTATTGGCTCCTAGTTAAGTGATTCTACTGGTGTTCGATGACAAAAACATATTTCACACTCGTTAGATTGTACTATGCATTTTTGAGACCATCGCCATTATTGGTGGCCTTCCTCCCGTCTGTTAACGGTTTCCATTATTGACTAGTAATCAGATGATTTCGTGCATGTTCGACATAAATGCATGTATACACAGGTATCGATCTATGATGTTCGGTGAAGTGGAGATCAAGACCTTGGGTAGAGGCTTGCAATCAATCACCCTTGCTTCCTCTCCCAAGTTGCATATATTGGTTTTTTGGAGACAGCTCATCAGAATGATCCTATTATGACACCAGATCCGCATTGTGCTTATCGGCGACCAACATCGTCATATCTATTTTATGAGAAAATCACTCTGACATAGCTACTGAGCATGGGAATGCCCAACTCAGGACATGATTTTAGTAGTTTTATATATATGTATTGTATCAGGTTTCCTGTACCACCCGAAGCTCCGATCCTCTCTCTCTTTTTGTAAAGTAAAGTATTATGGCCATTGTCATAGCCTCTGATCTTACACTTTAGGGGGCATCTGTTATACAGTAAAATGACCCCCTCATTAGCTTAGAGGGGAAAGACATGATAGCTGAAGCAAAGACCAAGATCAAATGCCTTGTTTCCACACTAACATTAGCTATACATTGACAACCTGCTTTATAAAGCTTCTCTGTAAGCCTAAGGGAGTGTTAGTGACCCTACTAACTCTAGTTGTTAGTTCAAGAACAATGTTAGTGGATCCTAATGAAGTTCTAAAGGTCAAAGGAGAGAATCGACTCATAAATATCTAGATATTTTCTCCTAAATATACTCAAGAAAAGCAAGGAAACATCTCAAGTTCGACCTATTTGTGGGATTTCTAATCCTAGTGAAGGAGGAAAATGGGAAAGAGCTGAAAGGCATGCAACTTCATTGCTTTTACCTTAGGGAACTCATGGAGGAACTTGGCAACCCTAACTCGATTACTACATAAGAAAAGTTGGGGCTATGGTGATGGAGGTCAGATCATTTGAAGGATAGCTTACTTGATTGTTGAGCATAGTCTCAAATCTAAGCATAAGAGGTTGGTAAGAAGGGGGAGAGAGAGAGAATCTGGAGGGGTAAGGGAAGGCTGATGCAATAGATGGTTGTAATCACTCTTTCGACATTAATATAGAACTGCAGTTGTACTATCTACTCCGTGGTGTTGGTACTATCATTCATTTATTTGTTTGTCCAATACCTTGTAGCATGAGTAGCTTAGTTATGTGTAACTAGATGTCTTTTATGTATTCATGTATTAGTTATCAAGGTTGTATGCTATGATTATGCTTGTCTCTTCCATGTACAAGACTTGATCTAGAGGCAGCTCAGGGGACTTCCACCTAGATGCATTGTGCTCTCCAGGAAATCTACACGGAGGCTTGAGGTAATCCGTCTGTTTTTCTTTGATAGTTAGTTAATGTTTATGGGCATGCATGTAGCTTTGCAACCACTGCAGATAATCTTACAGTCCACCAAGGGTCCTAGGAAGACCCTTGAGGGTATCTCCATTCTCCATACACCGTGCATTTTATCCTAAGGATGAACTTGAGATGTTTCCTTGCTTTTCTTGAGTAGATTTAGGAGCAAATATCTAGATATTTATGAGTAAATTCGCTCCTTTGACCATTAGAGCTTCATTAGGATCCACTAACACTATTCCCAAACAAACAACTAGAGTTAGTAGGGTCACTAACACTCCCTTAGTCTTACAGAGAATCTTTATAAAGCAGGTTGTTAGTATATAGCCAACATTAGTGTGGAAACAAGGCATGTGATCTTGGTCTTTGCTTCAGCTATCATGTCTTTCCCCTCTGAGTTGATGAGGGGGTCATTTTGTTGTATAATAGATGCCCCCTAAAGTGTGATATTAGAGGCTATGACGATGGCTGAAATACTTTACTTAACTGTAATTTTCCTTCTTCGACAAAAAGAGAGAGAGGATCGAAACTTCAGGTGGTACGGGAAACCTGATACAGTATATATATATATATATATATATATATATATATATATATATATATATTTATATATATATATATATATAACTACTAAAATCATGTCCTTAGTCAGGCATTCCCATGCTCAGTAGCTATGTCAGAGTGATTTTCTCATAAAAGAGATATGACGATGCTGGCCACCAATAATGGTGACGCTCTCCAAAATGCACAGTACAATCTAACGAGTGTGAAATATGTTTTTTTCGTCGAACACCAGTAGAATCGCTTAACCAAGAGCCAATAATGAGACCCTTGATAAAACACAAGGTGACCTGCCACTAATATCTTCAAGTACCAAAGCATTGAATGTGTTTCTGGGTTCTCTTCCTAGATAGAGTGTTGAAGTCGATAGTAAGATACCTGTCGAAAGGTAGGCAATAATGTGTCCAACATCAATCGACACAAAATGGGACAAGAATGATCTGTTTTTTGAGGAATCTTTAAGCATTGGGTCTAAACAGTAGAGGGCATGATGAAAGGATATGCTTGATGGGTTGATGGAGGAAACAAAAGGTTAACCCTTCAACAATAGAAGGTGTGACAATGGTTTTAACCATGCAACACTAGATTCATGAAAACCAAAGAGTATTAGGATACATAGATGCAAGAACATTGGGGTATTTAGGCTAAACTCATTGGATGGTAGTATTGATATTGAGAGGCCGTCACAAGGAAGGTTTATCTGAGGGAGTTCCATGTTCAAGGGAATGACTGCTGCCAAACCACACTTTCTAATACTGAATGTAGTTGTATTGTCTACTTTCCCCGTCTGATTAGTTTAGTGAGTCCAAATGCGTAAACTTGTCGATATTTTCATATTTTAAGAGTTTGAAAAGGACCGCGAAAAGAGTGACTCTATGCCCTATCTGATTAGTTTAATGAGTCCAGACAGGCAAAATCGTCGATCTTTTCATGTTTTGAGAGTGTGAAAAGGATCGTAAAAAGAGCAACTCTATATCTTGTCTATGTGATTTAATGAGTCCAGACTAGACAACTCGGTGGTATTTTCATATTTAGAGAGTCTAAAAAGATCGTAAAGAATGACTCCATGGTGGTCCTTTTGTCATAGTTGTTAATTGGGTGTGACAAAAGGTTAATAGTATACCCGGATCGGTTACTTTTCCGTGAGTTAATCTATTGAATAAAGATAAAGAGAAACCTATGTTCAATATATTTTGATCTCTTTTTGTTACGAGTACAAGGGGACGAACTAAACTCATTTTTCGTCGTGAATTTTAATGAGTCACGCGACAACAAACTCAATACCTTCATTTGGTCCTAATGATGGATCCCAGTTGGGATTTGAACCGTTGGCAAAAAATGATTCTTACTGTGGATTCTCCGGTAACTAAGTCAAAAGACAACAAACTCAATACCTTCATCAAATTTTAATGAGTCAAATGAAGAAAACTCAAGGTATCCTTTTAAGCTTATTGATCAAGGAAAAAGAGGTAAAAGAACTACTTATTCCTTCTTTGTAGACTTAACAAGCTCGAAGAAGGGGAAAAAATCGAGGATTTTTTCGATTTTAAGAGCAAGAAATGGTCCCAAAAAAAGTAAGTGCTCTGGTTGCTGTCGTAGATTTTTAACAATCCCAGTGAAAAAAACTCAGGATTTTTCATTTTAATGAGCGATAAAAGTACCTAAGATAATGCTCCGGTCATCTTTATAGATGTCTAACGAGCCTAAAGAAAAAACTCGAGATTTTTTCAATTTTATGAGCAAGAAAAAAACGCATAAAAAGAATGCTCTAATGGTATTTTTCAGTTTAATGAGCTAGAAAAAGAGCGAAAAAGAGTTGCATGGACCATATTCATATGTGTTTAATGAGCCCAACGATGAAAAACTCGGGGATTTTTCAGTTCAAGAGCAAGAAAAGATCCCATAAAAGAACATGCTCATATCTTCTTTGTAGTAGTTTAATGAGCCCAACGAAGGAGACTCGAGGTTTTTCGGATTAACGAGCAAGAAAATTACCATAAAAAGAACGCTCAATCTTCTTCATGGTTGTTTAATGAGCCTGAAGAAGGAGACTTGAGGATTTTTCGGATTAATGAGCAAGAAAAATACCATAAAAATAATGCTCAATCTTCTTCGTGGTAATTTAACGAGCCCGAAGAAGGATACTAGAGGTTTTTTCGGATTAACAAGCAAGAAAAATACGGTAAAAAGAATGCTCCGAACTTCTTGATCTCATGCTTGACAATAGAAGGGTCTATGCCATGCATTTCCTCATAAGACCAAGGGAAAACATTGCGGAAATTCTTAAAAGGGTAGGTGAAGCTCACAATTTCCTCAAGATTGCGATTGGCTCCAATCTGTATGTTTTCCACGATGCCTGTCGTGACATAAATATCGATGAGCAATGTTTTTGAAATATTGAGCATATTTCCCTCTGAGGATGGTGAGGAAACGATTTTAGGAGTGTCAGGTGATAAGATTTGAAGAGGCATCATGTCCAAATCATATATTGAAACAGGACGGTGCGAGTCCTCCCAAAGTCACTCTTCTAAACTCATGATCTCTCTAAAAGCTTCATCCTTAGGTAGGACTTGATTGAGGGGATCAAAGAAGGAGTAGTTATGGGAGGGGCGGTGGTACCGTTGGTCGTGACCAAAGTGACTAGAGACTTTGATGCAGATTGAATGGCCTGGTAGGCCAATTCAGCTGGTGACAACAAAATGTTTTCTCCATAAGTGTCAATGTCTGAAGGGGCCGTGAGGATACAAGGATTGGTCGGTTTGTGATGAATGGATGAAACCATAGAGAAAATTTGTAGAACCGTGGGCGGTGGAAGAGGAAAACAACCCATTAGGGAAGAGCCCTTCAATACACCAGTACCGATACTGACGTAAGAGTCAGATACACCACCTACTAAGGGTACATAGCCACTAGGTAACGGGGAGTAATCTGTGGTGCAAAAGGATAGCTAGTCCACTATGACTATCTTTCCATCTAAGGGAAATAGGATGATATGGAACACCGAAGAAACAATGGCATTCATGGCATAAGTCCAAGTGCCCAAAAGCATATTATAGTCGAATTTATGATCCACGACCTCGATATCCATCGTTATCGTTTTCCCACTAAAGGTGATGGGGTAGCTAGCTAGGTAGCCTTTTGGGATGAAAGTGTGGCCATCGAAAGCTTTAAGGGAATTCGATGGCTGGGATAGGGTTGGAGAACCCAAAGCGAGCCAACATGAAGCTGACATGATGTAGGTAGAAGCACCTTCATCGATGACAGTTCTATGTATACCTTTACCTTTCGAAAAGATTTGCACCTAAAATGCAAGTTGGTGAGAAAGGGGAGGTTTACACTTTTCCATGTTGAAAATTGCAAGCATGGAATCCTGTGGGTCAATACCACCAATAGCTGGAAGCAAACATTTCCCTTGTGCTAGACATGTTTGTAATACTTCGAGCACAGACATAGTTGACGGCGCTTGCACCAAGTCTTCTACAATGCTGTAGTTTTGGGTGGCACATGCAGATGTATGGTGTGTTGTGCATCGAAGTGCCCCTTTAGGGGGGCAAATCACAAGGTCAACAACCGGCCTTTTGATATGAAAATCACTGGGTGGCAGTTGGCTTTGACTTAAGGAAGGTTCCTCTGCATGAGTGATAGGAGCTCCATAGGATTTGGCTCTTGTTTGTAGATCTACCATTTCAAAGGTGTAAACGATAGAAGATCCTTCACCTTCTGAAGGATGTTATGAACCACCATTTCCCCCTTGTGGGGGTTGGGATTGGTTTACAATAAGGTTTTACTGCTGCTGAGTGGGGAAAGGATTATTAAGGACAATGGGTGTCCTACCAATATCCTTTTTAGCAATGTACTCTTCCTAAAGACGCAGGCAGTGATAGGTCATGTGGTCTTCAACATAGATTTTGCAAGGGAATCTGGTGGGTTTATCCTTTCCATTGTTAGGAGGCACAACAACCTTCTGCTTTGGGTTTTGCTGATTTGTTGACTGCCCCTCAGAAGGAGCAGTCTTTTTCTTATTCTTCTTGTTATTACCACCAGGTTTTTGCATAGACTACACAAAGTTTATTGTGGTGGTAGGAAGAGCAATCGATTTGGTAGAGGTCCACTAACACCTGGGCAATGTGACTGCTGAGTTGTTTTACAATAGCCCCAAAGGTTGCATCGATAATCCCATCAACGTGTGCTCTGGGGTGCTGAGTAGCAGAAGCATTGGAGTTGCAAGGGGCATTGGGGATTACATCGTAAAGAGTGCCAGACTGTGAATATATCAGATCTAAGTGTTGGGCACGACGTATGGATTAGTCTTCTGTGACCGCACCACCTAAGGCGACATCCTTAGCGATTTGAGGGAGTAGGGACTTGCAGAACCAGTCCGCTAAGAGATAGTCTGGGAGGGGAGCTTTGACTAATCTCTGCCTACGTATCCATTCATGTATATGATCATAGATGTGAGTGGCGATATCCTGATGTAATGAAGTGAGGAGCTCTGTCCAAGTCTCATAGTGGATGGGTAGCTGGAAGTGCTTTAAGAATTCCATCGCTAAAGCATCGAAGGTATTTACTGACACACGTGGTAACTCAATGTATCACTTAATTGCGTTGCTAGTGAGGGTGCGGGGAAAAAGATGTAACCGGACACTATCATCCTCCATGGAGTTAGAAACACACCAAAGATGATAGGTGGTGATATGGGTTCCCAGATCCTCTCCTTGTTTCCCTTCAAACTTGGGGATGTCTGTTGGTATTTCATGTAGGAATGGCGACCAAAGTAAGTTATGATAGATGGGGTCATTTGTAAGTTTGTACAACTCAGGGATATCCAATGTTGCCAAGAAAGGCAGAGTGTGTGGTGCCCCCGACTCGGACCAAGGCGATGACATATGACTTCAAGATCCTTGCGGTCCTCCCATCATTTGAGTCCCGATATTATACATAGGATACGTGGTATAGTAGTTGCCTTGGGGTATGGCGTTGTAGTGTGGATTTTCTTGGGGAATGTGAAACTGGGGTATAGAATTTCCCCCAGGATAAGCAGGTCCCCCTTGACTCATTTGAATTTGTGAGTAGGGTGCCCCCATGGATTGGTTGGGACCTCCTTAAGGAGTCCCGCCCGCCATAGAACTAACCATATGTCCTTGATTGACATAAGGAGCGCTCATGTTAATCAGTGACTGACCATGCATGCCTGAAAATGGAGGGGTAATTGTTATGTTCCTGACCGATATATGCATATTGGGAGTGCCCTCAGATACTTGAATCTAGGGGTTTGAACTATATAATGGATGCCAACCATATTGTTGTTTGAGGGGACCCGCGCTAACCATGCTATATTGAGCGTTATAAGGAGTGTTGTATGTAGCACTTGTCAAATGTATAGTGTTTGACACTAAAGGGGTGGAACCCGATATAGGTTGAGTTCCACTCATGAGGGTGTCATGTGAGGGTTTGTACCTGGGAAAAATGAGATAACAAGGTTCACCATCAACGGTGTGGTGGCAACTATCGACTGGGGAAATGGTGGGGGACCAAAAGTGTCTACAAAGTTCCACAACTCATTAGTTGTCGATGGGATGGATGGAAATGTTCCAACTACAGAAACAGGGAGTACAGGTGCCACGGGAACCAAAAGTGGGTCCAACGAATTCGTGAATGGAGGGTTAAAGGGAGGAAGAAATCCTTCGGTAAAGAAATACTCCAGCAAACTGGAATCTTCGATTGTCCAAACAGATTCTGTGTGAGATCTAGGAGACTGATTTCTTGAAGATGGGGAATCCAGTTCATTGGAGCTCGATGTATCTTCCACAATGTGTGGAGGAAGTCCTAACAATCATCTAGATTGATGACGAGGGCCAGATGTAGCCACGGTGACCATTAATTTTTATCAATAAATTTTATCGTGATATTTGTTAAAGTCTCAATGATAACACATGGGTACCTAAAAAATATAAAAAATACACCAATTTGATCAATCAACAAATAGAGGGAAATGACCTTGTCTGATAAGCATCGATCACTGGAGATGAAACCGAGTATCAAAATGAATAACAGAGAGGGATGGCCAAATGTACAGTTAGGGTTACTCTAGAGCTTCGCCTGAACCTCAGATTGAGGGGCCAAGTACTCTCATGAATACGAGCACCCTCCCAAAAACTGAAGACAAAGTAGGTCTGTTTATGTTAGGTACCATGGCAGCCCACCCCAGTCACCTTGTGTAAGTCCCTAAATGCTTGGACACTAAGGATACCTCAGATCATAGACACTACCGTGGGGGACATAGTCGCAGATAGTACGTTGTGTGGGCAGGATACTTGAGTCCCCAACTCAGCTCCGAAATCCTCGAAGGGATCCCCAATACATATAATACCCAAAGGTGTTGCAAGCGAAGGTGGGCTACCTTCACTTACAGTCCGATGTTGTCTTGTATTTAGCTCTGTTTTGACTGGAGTGGTCCCAGTAGTATGAGTGCAGAAGGAAATTTCTCTCTTTTAATGACACTAGTTTGGTTTTTGATATTGGGCAGTTTACGCACACTGCCTATCCCAAGATCCTAGCCTAAACTAATGTTTGTTTGCTCAATAAAGAGTTACTGATTGATTTTAGGTAAATTTTATGCGTACTTTTTTAGTGTCTTCGGTAGGGGAGTTGACGTATGAAATGTGATGGGACTCTAACTCAAAAATCATGCAAAAGACAATGCCTAAAAAATATTCAATTCGATGAAAACAAGTTGTATTCTACAGGTGAGAGTATTTCACATATTCATATTCATTCCATGAATCCTAGTCATTATAACACATGCATAACCAACAAAAATCTTTCCAATGCTTTCTAACAACTATTTGAAACCAAAATAAAGCAAATTTTAACCAACTAAGCAGAAGAATGAATAAAAAATGTGGATTTTTCTTTTATTAAAAATGTTTTAAGAAAGGAAAAAAACTTATTTCCTAAAAAAAATTATTTCAAGACATTGATCTTGCTAACAAAATGTAGTTGCATATCCCTTTCAATCCATGAGCAGGCTTCCCATCCCTTTGAGTTTATAGACATAGCTACATGTCAAGATTTGGGGGACTAGCACTCTATAGCAGTGGCCACAGAGAGTTATTGGGTCCATTAACGCTCTGTTTATGCAGACACAGAGATTTATAAAGCATTGTTTAGTTTGCTAACCTGCGTTAGTGTGGGAAAACAGCTCAAGGCAACGTTTTTAGGATCAGATTCAGGGCTGAATATATGAAGGCAGAATGCAACAAGGTTTTGGTGGGTCAAAAAGGGAATGCAAAAGTATAGGGAGGTGTTAGAAGGAGGAGGAAACTGAGAACTATTTAGGTGAACCGGGAACTAGATGTATAGTCCCCAGTGGAGTTGCCAATATTATCAAGGTTGTATGCTATGATTATGTTTGTCTCTTCTATGTGCAGGACTTGATATGGAGCCGGCTCAGGGGACTTCCACCTAGCTACATTGTGCTCTCCAACAAATCTAAACGGAGGCTTGAGGTAATCCATCTGTTTTTCTTTGATAGTTAGTTAATGTTTATGGAAATGCATGTAACTTTTTGAAGGCTACAGATAATCTTGCAATCTACCAAGGGTCCTAGGAAGACCCTTGAGGATATCTCCATTCTCCATACACCGTGCATTTTATCCTATAGCAGAACTGGCGACTCCACTAGGGATCGAACCCATAATCTTTGGTTTCACAAAATGGATAAAATGCACAGTGTATGGAGGATGGAGATACCCTCAAGGGTCTTCCCGGGACCCGTGGTAGACTGTAACATTAGCTGCAGCTGTCACAAAGTTACATGCATGTCCATAAACATTAACAAACTATCAAAGCAAAACAGATGGATTACCTCAAGCCTCCGTGTAGATTTGACGGAGAGCACAATGAAACTAGGTGGAAGTCCCTTAAGCCAGCTCCAGATCAAGTCCTGTAGATAGAAGAGACAGGCATAATCACAACATACAACCTTGATAACTAATACATGAATACATAAAATACATCTAGTTACACATAACTAAGCTACTCATGCAAAAAGGTATTGGACAAACAAATAAATGAATGATAATACCAACAACACAGAGTAGACAATACAACTACAGTTCTATATTAATGTCAGAAGAATGATTACAACCATCTGTTGAATCAACCTTCCCTTACCCCTCCAGCTTCTCTCTCTCTCCCTTCTTACCAACTTCTTATGCTTAGATTTGAGACTTTGCTCAATAATCAAGTAATCTATCCTTTCAAATAATCTGACCTCCATCACCATAGCCTTAGCTTTTCTTATGTAGCAATCAATTTAGGATTGCCAAGTTCCTCCATGAGTTCCTTAAGGTAAAAGCAACAAAGTTGCCATGATTTTTAGCTCTTTCCCATTTGCCTCCTTCATTAGGATTAGAAATCCCACAAATAGTTCGAACTTGAGATGTTTCCTTGCTTTTCTTGAGTAGATTTAGGAGAAAATATCTAGATATTTATGAGTGAATTTGCTCCTTTGACCTTTAGAACTTCATTAAGATCCACTAACATTGTTCCTGAACTAACAACTAGAGTTAGTAGGGTCACTAATGCTCCCTTAGGCTTATAGAGAAGCTTTATAAAGCAGGTTGTCAGTGTATAGCCAGTGTTAGTGTGGAAACAAGGCATGTGATCTTAGTCTTTTCTTCAGCTATCATGTCTTTCCCCTCTAAGCTGATGAGGGGGTCATTTTGTTATATAACAAACTTCTTCATATGAGCTTGGATTTGAGTGTCGTTCACACCATTCGAATCAGAATGATGAGCTCTTCGATTTGAAGCTAATTTTATCAAGATTCTGACACTTTGATTTTTGAGGCTAATTTTGAGCACCTGATTACTCCTCCCCACTGGAAGTATTTTGGACCCCAAAAGATCACTTTCAATTGACTAGTAGATGAGGGTACAATTCCCTCACCTTTCAAATCTCAGTCCACTGATCACTAAATTGGAGCTTATGACCTGCATGATGGTTGTCGTGCCTTGCTGTGTACTTGTCTTTTCCCTCTTCAAGTTGTTCTTGCACTTCTTGATGTACCATTTGGAGTCATTCAATGAACTTTTTGGATTTTTCCATGTTACTGTCAGTAGCAACATCCTTCTTACCAAGGTGATACAATACATTATGATGCAAATGGTAAACAAATTCCTCCACTTGATTCCTTTGACTCAATCTTGAATGTACATCTTGAAAGTATGCATTTTTCTGAACATAACTTTCATGTAAAAAAAAATGATGCTTGAGGAATAGTACATCAACAAACTTGTTGCATATACCTTTCTTATACCTTTTGACTAAGTGGAATAGTAAAAAACCCATCCAATGGAAGTGCCTTTGTCGTTGCAACTTAAACACTTTATCATTGAAAATTTCTGAATGAAAATAAATGGGCTTACCACTTTGCAAAAAGACTGCACCCATGGCATAGTCACATACAAAAACGTAAAACTTAAATAATTGTCTCAAGTCTGGAAAAGAAAGTATTGGAGTTGTACTGATATTTTGTTTTAAAACATCAAATGCCTCTCGTTGTTTTCCTCCCCACTGGAAGACCTTTTCCAAAATTGCCAATGAATGCAAATGAACTACAATAGAGGAAAAATTAACAAAAATTCTCCTCCAAAATTGGGCTGCTCCCAAAAAACCTCTTATCCAATTGACTATCTTGACCCTTCCTGCGTAAATTGCGAGCAGAGTAAAGGCATCTGCAACTTCACTAGGATGTATGATTCTTTCACCTGTGTCTACATGAATGGAGGCAACACCACCATAGAATGTTATGACATCAATCTTGGAGAGGTCTAACTTCAGCTCACCTTCTCCATGTCCCATGTAGACTACCAAAAAGTGTTTGGAAACCTGAACATGCTTGGAAGAACCAATTTCACGGCTCAAGTAGATCAAATAAGTTTTATCCAACATATACTTTGACATCTTCATAAACAAATATTTTTGACATATGACATTAAGTATTTTTTTCTCACATGTGACATGTTCATAATGAAATTTTCTAAAAATTTAAATGTCATCCAAATAGACTATCATGTCTAGAAATGGCTTCAACACATCTTTCTTCTTATGCATAAAAGTAGTAGGAGCATAGAAAAGACCAAAAATCATAACAAGCCATTCAAACAAACCTTGTCTAGTTTTGAATGTCATCTTCCCTATATTTCCTTCAGCAACTCTACTTTGATGAAAACCACTTCTTTAATCCCATTTAAGGAAATGCTTACCAGTCTTCTCGGGCTCCAAAACAAGAGCTGCACCACACACTAAAGGAGTAGGCCAAATGATCCTTTTATTCAACAATCCCCGAATTTGCATCTTAATTTCTGTATTTTCCATCATTGACATCTTGTACATGCTAATGTTATGAAGAAGACACTTTTGTTGCAACTTTAACTCAGGTTGGATTCCCCTCTTGGGAGTAATCCCTTTTGTTACACAAAAATATCGTCACCTTGATTATTTGCAGTCGGTGTAGGACTATCATCACCTATACCAGCTTCCTAAGCAAGTCTTAAACCTTAGCTCTTCAAAACAAGCTTGAGAAAAGAGAGAAAGACATCAAAAAAGCAACGTAACTCTGGTTCCGCACTTTCTCGTACTTTTGCCTGCGGGCCCGCACCTTTTGTTCAAGGTATCTGCGTACTTATACGCTATGTATGTAAAGGGGAAGGTGCGTACCCCTGTAAAAGTCAAAAGGCGCAATCTTTATCTTAAAAAACTCATCTTGGGTTAATTCTAGAGTTTTCTAGAAGCATTTGTTACGTGGATTGTTCGCTCCAAGTGGTTCATGCATCCCATCATAGGAGGAACTAATCCCTTGTTGAGAGGAGCTATCCCTTTGAAGGAGGACTCTATCCCTTTGAAGGAGGAGCTGGTAACTGATCTCCATTGCACTATAAATTGAGGCATTGGGTCAGTGGCCAGGGAGGTTAGAAGCTGAACTTTTGAGGGTAAATGCTAGTGAAATCAAGACTTCCTATTTGAGCTTAAGAGGAGAGATCACATACCATTTTGGCCCCATTAGGGAGTGAGTGAAGCTTGTCAAAGTAGAGGAGACTTCTTGTTGGACCCTGGAAGGAGCTTGTACAACGTCAAGGCAAAGGTTGTAAGGTTCTTTTCTTTTTGAATTAATACAATCAAGCTCATTTTTCTTAACAAGTATCTTATGCTATTTGTTTCATGGACTCCTTGACTTTCATGTTAAATATGTTTTATAATACTGGTTATTCAGGTGCTATTTAATCGTTTGCCTTGTTTGTGTTTGTAGGTTTGTGACAAAGGAAAGGAACTTACTTAGATCAAAGGAGCGAAGGCATCTCCAAACTTGCGTTGGACATGAGGTAGGCCTTAAACACATTTGTTTGCCATTATTTATAAAGCGCATTTAGAGAAAGATAGTGTCTGGTTGGTTTGTTTGTCATTAGGTCTTCATTAGATTCTAGGAAGGTCTGTCTTGTCCGCAAGATGAACTAATTCCGCGTGACACCTTCATTGACCAAGTGCCATATTGCCTGGCAGGGAAGAAGTTATTTTCTTTCCTAGATGGATTCAGTGGGTACAACCAAATCCAAATCTGCCCAGAAGACCAGGATAAAACCACATTCACCTATCCTTGGGGTACTTTTTCCTAGAGGGTCCTTTATTTTGGCTTATGCAATGGTCTTGCCACTTTCCAGAGAGCAGTCTTGAATATTTTTTTGAATTAGTACATGATGTTGTAGAGATCTATATGGATGGTTTTACACATTATGGTTGTGATTTTCAAGAATCCCTAACTAACCTAGGCAAAGTATTATGCAAATGCATTAAAATGAACCTATCTCCCAGTCTACAAAATGTGAATTCTTAATGACTAAATGGATTGTGCTAGGTCATTCCATATCTCAGCAAGGACTGCAGGTGGACCCAAACAAAATAGCCATCATCGAAAGGGTCCCAAATCCACAAAAGTAGAGAGATGTTAGGAGTTTCTTACGATTAGTTGGATACTATAGAAAGTTCATAAAGGACTTCAGCAAGTTGGCCTCTCTGGTGTTTGGGTTGTTGGCCAAAGATTCTGAATTTATATGGTCAAAGGGTTTTCAAGAGGCGTTAGATGTTCTAAAGGGAAAGTTAACCACTGCACCAATTCTTAGAGGCCCAAACTGGGCCCTACTTTTTCATATTCATGTTGATGCCTCACACAAATCCATAGAAGCAGCCTTAGGTTAGGTGGAGGAGAAATTTCCCTACGCCATCTATTTTACCAGTAAAAACCTATCAAATGCTGAGTTAAATTATACTGTGACTGAAAAGAACTCTTGGCTATTGTGCATTCATTGAATAAGTTTAGGCATTACATTACAAGCTATCAGACATTTGCGCATACTGATCATGCTACAATTAAATATTTAATGAACAAACTAGATGTAAATGCTAGAATCATAAGATGGTTACTTTTATTACAACATTTTTATCTAACTATTGTTGATAAGCCTGGTAAGGAGAATATTGTTGCTAAATTTATATCTATGATGAATCTACCTGCAGGTGAAGAAGGAATGGTGGATGATCAGCTACCAAATGAGGATTTTTTTTCTATTTCAGTGCTCTCCCCATGGTTTGTTGATATAGCAGACTATTTGGTATCAGCACAGTTCCCACCAATCCTACCCACTAGAGAAAAGAGCAAGACAATCAAGAAAGTGCCCCCTTCACCTAGATTGGGGGCAATCTATTCAAACTTGACCTGGATCAGATCTTGAGAAGGCGTGTCAGGGAAGAGGAATTTTTTGAGATCCTTCTGACCTATCATGATGGGCCTTGTGGAGGTCACTTTGCAATAAAGAGGACAACATTCAAAGTGTTGCAAGTAGGCCATTATTGGCCTACTCTTCATTTGGATGTGAAAAAGTACATTAGTCAGTGTGATTAGTGCTAGAGGATGGGAAAGCCTACTCCAAGAGGTGAAATGTGCCAACAACCTCAAGTGACTTTCAAGCCATTTGACAAGTGGGGCATGGACTTCATTGGTCCTATCAATCCTCCTTCAAAACAAAAATAGCACATTATTGTGTGCACTGATTACTTGATGAAGTGGGTTGAAACCAAGTCAATTAAGGTAGCAACAGAAGAGACGGTGGTTGAGTTCCTAAGGCAGAATATATTATACAAATTTGGG
Organism: Pinus taeda; assembly: GCA_000404065.3. Lineage (NCBI taxonomy): Eukaryota > Viridiplantae > Streptophyta > Pinopsida > Pinales > Pinaceae > Pinus > Pinus taeda. The sequence goes on from APFE031403543.1 coordinate 25,907, forward strand.
TACCCTAGAGAGCTAGTCACAGACCAAGGCATCTAGTTTACCTCCACCATGATTGAATAATTTCTCAAGCATCACAAAATCAAGCGTAGGACCTCCACTACTTATCATCCACAAGCTAATGGGCAAGTGGAGGTGACCAACAAAGCACTAGAGAACATCCTAACCAAGGTAGTGAATAGCAATAGAAAGGGTTGGGCATAAATACTAGTTGAGGCCACCAAGGCCTATAATATGACATGGAACACCACCACTAGATTTACTTCCTATGAGATGGTCTATGGGAAAAAGGCTTTGTTTTCCATTGAATTTGAATATAATACATTGAGGATGGCATCCCAACTAGATTTGGATATCATTCATGCACAGAAAGAAATACTATTCTATTTGAATGGCTTGGATGAATTCAGGATGCAGGCCCTCCTCCATAGAGAGATAGTCCAAATTTAGAGAAAACTTTGGCATGACAAGCATATTAAGGAGAAGCAATTTCAAGAAGGATATTGGAAATTGTTATATGACTCCAAGTATAAAGACTTCAAGGGCAAGCTAAGGACAAGATGGCTCATACTTTATGTGGTGGAAAGATGCCATTATAATCATTCAGTGTGAATCAGAGCTATAGATGAAGAAGTCATTCCATTACTAGTTAATGGACACAGATTGAAAATGTACATGAGGCCTCTATCTAAACAAGAGTTCATTGACAGTATCAACAAGAAAGTGATGATGGTGGAGAAATTTTCATATCCTCCCTCATCAAGTCACTAAAAAATAAAGAAAACAGAATAAGGATTTAGGTGAAAACCTCCATGAGGTGCCTGAGTCCCATCTTTGGGTTGAAAACCTCCATGAGGTGGCCCAAGGATGAGAAAAATGGAAAGAAAAAGAATATCCCTGGGTGAAAATATTCCTTGAGGTGCCTAGGGAAGATATCTTGGGTGAAAACCTCTATGAGGCAGCCTAGGTGTTTCTTTAAAAAGACATATAATAATGAAAGAAAAAAAACGTAATTGTTACTTGCAAGTGGGTGAAAAAGACAAGAAAGGAGAAAAGAGAAGATCTAGAGGGAACCTTGCCTCACATACATTCATCTCCTCCACTCCTTACCATGCATCCCTCCATAGATTCTATTGTTTTTTACTTCATTGCTTCAATTTAGGTGAAGATTGTGTTTTCTAACAGAATCACCTCAACCATTACCATCATCCCTGCATCCACATCCCCTCCTACTCCCTCTGTCCATTCATTACATCATCCTCATAGCACTAGCCAACAACATGATCAATAAATTCTAAGGGAGACACCAAACATTGCCAAGTGGTAATCCAAGAGCTCCACATCAGTAGCAATAACATAAAATCTTCAGCCACAGACACCTGCAAAAGCTAATAAACCGTCAGCAGACAGCAGAGGAGGAAGAAGACAAACCATTAGCAGCACCTCCAATCTTTGACAACTACAACATGGCATCAAGACCACAAGTAAGTATCCCACTCACTCACTCATATGCATCATTTCATCAAAAGTTGTAAAGGTTAAGAGGTAGTTGCTTTATAAGTGAAAAGGTGGCCAAAAGGAAATTCTTTAATAAGGCAAAAGAGAATGCAAGATTCCATAGATACAGTATTGTTATGGAAACCATTTGAGAATGCTTGAAGAATTAAGATTTGGGGTATAAACACCAGTTCACCAAAGACTCAACATACCCTATTTTCTTATGTAATCACTCATGGACTCTAGCAGCAAAGAAAAGATAGGAAATTCCCAATAGTTAGTTCACCATGGGTTGACCAGAATCCTCACTAAGGATGCCCTCCAAAACCTCAGGATCCCTTTAAAATGGTTAGTCTTCAAAGACTTACCAGCAAAGGATGACATAAAAATGCTCATCTATGAAGTTAGTCCTTCTGTCAGTGAGGAGGAGGAAAAACAAGAAGAAGATACAGAGCTATACAGAATGACATGAATAAAGAAGAAACTAATACAAAGGATGATGCTGAAACAAAGAAAATGAAGGCATTGAAACAGAGGAGGAAACGAAGAAAGAAACTGATAGAGATGAGAAAGAAAACACAGAGAGGAACAAGTCATTGAAATAGAAGGGGAAGAATAAAAGATGGAGTCACCTAGGGCATCTCTAGAGGTTCCTGAGTAGAAGGCAGTAGCTTCCATCACTACTCTTAACACACCAGTCAAGAAAAAAAGGAAAAGAAGGAGGAAAAACCCTTTATATTTTAGAACAAGAAAGATCAGCAAGAAACAAAAGGGCTAAGTGGCTTCAGGGACAGAGAAGTAGCTAAACAATCAAATCCCATGGCCCTAATCAGCACCCATAATCTAATTGTAAATAATCCTCAACTGACACCTCGATATTTAGCTAGTCAAGCACAAGCAATTTCACATTTTGAGCACATGATTTGGTTGCTAAGTAATGATAATATGCATGCTTGCATAAGGAAATGGAAAACACTTCCACATAACTTGAATATGAAACAATATCAGTGGGAAGAAGTAGAAAGGAAAGTAGGCTTCTATAAACAAGAAGTAGAGACCACAACTAAATCATGAGATGTCATAGAGGCTACTAGAGCCACTAAGTTGCTCAGGGGATGAACAACACTTTCAATACGGGGGTGATGATGAGCCTCATCATTAAGTAATTATATGGGCCTTAATTGACCTTTATTACCCTCCTATCTTAGCCAAATCAACTATTCTCACAACTTATTGCATAATTTTGATTATATTTTGTTTATGAGATGAGTAGAGTTGGATATTTTGCTTTGTGGTCTAATGTGCATGTAATGCAAGAATAAAGGATAAAAGCAAGGGAAAGGCAGGGATAAAAGATAAAAGAAAGGAACTATTGTAAATTCCTTAGTAAAAGCTTGCATGGGACAAGGAAGAGGAATTATAAGAGCTAAATCCTCCTCATTTACTACCCCTCCATTCAAATATACCTCCATCAGCTGAAAGTACAAACAACCCCCCTTCTAGAAGGTATCCAAGCAAGTGAAGGTGCAAACAGCCAAAGCAGGTGTACTAGAAGGTAGCCAAGAAAGTGAAAGTAGAAGTTTATCTTGAGTTGGGAGCCAAGGCTACCTACTAGAAGTCAATCGAGCTAGTGAAAGGGAAAGCACGATTTTATCATTGAATTGGAAGCTATGCCTCCCTAATTTTGAAGGAAGACGTTGGATAATTCATATGTATAAGTAGAGAGGCTTAGGACCTCAATTTTTAAGTTAGTTACCAGTAGTCACCAAGAGTTAGGAATAATTCAAACTTCTCATTGTAGAACTCTACCTTGTTTTCAAGCTGCAAGCCTTGTAACAATTGTTGATTTATAATGAAGATGAGTTTTTCTTTGAGCCAAAACTGAGTTAACTCAGAGGGTTGAAGCTCTTGAGTTAGGGCCCAACTCTAGTAGCCGAAGCTCCTATTTATTGTATTGATATACTAGCATAGATCCATGTTTTCTATTCATTTGCTTAAATAGTTCATTTCCATTACACAGGTTTATTCTTTAATTGTTTATTTGTTTAAAGTACTTGTAGTCTCATTACAGTAGTGTAGAACAGATTAGTTGAGTTTCAGTTCCCTTCATTTATGCTTTCATTCAATTATCAGGTTAGCAAAGAACAGATTCGTAAGGTTGTCCATAGGTGTCTCGGCCTCACATCCTCCCTCTGGGACCATGACGTGAGGAAGAAACCCTGTAGCAAGCCCAAAAGGATAGGGTTTCAGTCTTACATGGAGTTTGTTGTTTAATCCAGTTATGTGGCTTGTTACATTGTTACTTGGTTCATTCCATGGTCATTAAGTCATTTCATGGTCACCTGTTCCTCCACCCTCTTTTCTATATCTCACTCATACGCCCATTCTCCCTCAGCATGAAATACTTCAGTGGAAGCTGTTAATTCACAATTTAAATGGTTTTTACCTGGAGATTTCCTTTCATAGAAAAACCCAACCAATCTCCACCTGATTCACTTTTAACGTTGACTTTCTGCACTTTAAATCCCCACCGTCTATCTTCCTAGTCAAATCCGATGGTTGTCGCGCACCCGATTGCCGACTAGCTTGGTCAAGTCTCCACTGTTGATATGCCTAGCCAGATCTGACAGTTATCACTCCATATCACATGGATTTCTGTCTTATTGTTATCCACCTGAGGGCATGCGATAAGAGTGGTTTTCCCATGCTACGTGTCACTCAGGGAGGCTAATCACATAAAATTCTAGAAAACCACTTACAACTTTGAGGGTGTGCGATAAAAAAATTACCACCCCATAAAAGCGCTTTGTCATTTCCACACATTTTCTCCTCTTGGTTTAACCTCCACCGTTGATCTGTCCCTTAATCTAATAGTTGTCCCTTCACCCGATCACCAACTAGCTTGGCCAATCTCCACCGTTGATCAGCCCTGCATGATCCAACGACTATCGACCATATCGCTTGGATTTATCTCTGATTGTTATCTACCCAAGGGCATCCGAAAAGAGTGGTTTCCCCATGCTACGTGTTGCCCAGGGAGGCTAATCATGTGAAATTTCAAAATACAACTTATGGTTTTGAGGGCACACAAAATACAGATTACCACCTTCGCCAACTCGCTACCATTTCCACATGTTTCTTTTGCCCATGATCTAATCTCCACCATCCATCTACTAATTAATCATGTCCAACCATCTCTTGACTTATTCCCCGTGACATAATCTCATCTGTCCATCCTGTTAGTTAACCTTGTTTTCCCATATACCTGCGTACCCTCCTACGATATGATCTAAGCCATTTGTTTTCCTTTCACCCGCCTGATCCAACGGTCCTTATGCATTGTTGCTCCCTTATGCCCTCTTTTGACCAATTTTGATCTCCAACTGCTCTTCCACTTAAACACATACTTAGCTTAGATTCCTTTGCTTACCCCTTAGTCTAGTTTTGATGCTTTTTTTTACTTCTGCAACTTATATAACAACATTAGATTAGTATTGTTTTAACAATTCTACTTCACATAACTGTTTAGATGGTTAGTTAGGGTCTAATGTAAGTTTAGTATTACATGATTGTTTTCTTCAGTACTGCAATAAAGTAATTCTCCCTTAGAATAGATTTGCTCTTCTCCCATCAAAATTAAGCTTCTTCTGACCCTATAGAAGACTGGCTTGGAACCCCTGGGGTCTCTTGCCAGATTAGTAGTGACAACATGTAGTACCTTCACTTCTACTTGTGCATATAGCACTGTCACCTCCAAGTTTGTTCAAACCCTGGATTGATAAGTAAAGCTGGTAGCCCCAAGTGTTGTAGCACTCTTGCTGCAATACCTAGGCTCATTAGATGGAGGGAAGGAAAGGAAGAAGCAACACAAGTGCAGGAGGTGGAAGATTCTCAAAAGACATCTGAGGGGGATTTCCAAGAGCTATAGGATCCTAGCCCACAACCCAATCTAAGCTATTATTACAAATTCATTGAGGGAGGCAGAGTAATACCACAAAAATTCCATCCCTCTCTTCTTTGAGCTTGAAAAAGAGAGAGGAAGGACACATCATTGGATGAAAATTTCCCAATCAAAGAAAGTAGAGGATGTGGTCCATATGGAAGAGAAACTCCTAGATATGGGAAGAGAGTTGAGTAAGATAAGAGACAGGGAACAAATTATGAGATATCAACTAGAGGCAAAAAACACATGACTAATGAGGTTGTTACTAGAAAAAGAGAGCTAATTGGACACCATGGAAAGCCTCTCCATGGAGGCACTCAAGTGTAGGATGCCACCAAAATCATATGGCTTCTACATCAAAGATCAATCAATGCAATTTCAGATCAAGAAAATAACATAACAGGGGACAATGTGTTTCCAGGATTATAGGTAGTTCATTGAACTATGTGACAAGAGCACCCTAGACGATAAGACCAAGATATATGAATTCTACTTGCACAACATGGCCTTAACAAACTTGAATTTGTGGGGCTCCAATGAAAAGTTTGGGGACTTACAACTAATGGTGCTTTTTGGAAATACTGAGAGGGTTGGCCAATCAATATTTCTTAGCAATTAGCACTTTGAAATCTATTCAAAGCACTGGTTAATCTTCAATTATTATTAATGTTTATCTAGTTATAAAAGTAATTAATATAACACATTAGGCATAGCAATTTTTGGTGGAAATCTCCCTCTGGGTCAAAAACCACCGAACACTCTTCTAATAAATTCTTTAATCTTCAGCCCCAACTGAAATGAATGTTACAACTTCCTAGAATTCTAGAAAAGAATTCTTCCACATATCCTAATGGAAGGACACCCCAATGCCCTGGTTTCTTTGGTATTAAAGTGAATGGATGCCCCAACATCCTAGACCAACCTACCACTTTGACGTGTTCATAGGCTCCAACCTGTAGGAAACTTTGTGCACCTGCCTAGCACCTCCCTGCCACCCTATAATGACCATAAATGAAACAAGAGTGTCGATTCCTATACCAGCGACAAAGATCCATGATGCAATATAATTTCCAATGATTTCCGTATACTTAACCAATTACCCAATCATACTATGTCTTACAACCTAACCATGAAATCATCCAACAATGACTCCTATACCTCCCAACATTAACTCTTCAATTCTAGGAAGATTGAGTTTTTACAATAATGACTCTTTTACAATTTTACAATGATGATCTTTTAGAATACTAACTCTTGAAAAGAACTGACACTTGATTTGAAATGGATTCTTGGATCACTTGTAGCTGTTTAGGTACTATCGTGCTTCCTTCAAGTAATGGTAATTTGGCACTACATGTCCTTCTAGTATGTGTTTGAGTTGTCCAAAAGTTTCCTCCTTCCTGCACATACATTAATGAACAAGACCCAAAATAATACACAAATAAAATACTTACATTGTCCTGCAAAAACATGTTAGAGATGATATTCAAAATTCAAATGCAAACACTAATCATACATACATTGGTTTAGTAGACTTACCCTTGATTGTTGATGTGTGGTCCTTACTACAGTGATCCTTTTTCTTGCCTTCTAGGAGCTCGATATTGAATCAATTGTACCTATGTAATTTTGGATCTCCAATGTCTAAAATTTCATCCTTTGGTATCCCATTGAGTCATATTTCCAACCCCATAGGTCCGATCAAGATTGGATTCTTCAAGAAAGTGTTATGCCCAATATCCCACGATGACCTGATTATAGACTGGTTTAGTAGAGCGAACTTGTAAGAAGTGTCACGTGTCACTCTTTCGACCTTCGGCCCTGAAAAATATATGAAAAAACAAAATTCCTTCCTCTCTATTTAAATATTTACGAAATTTGAATCCAATGCTCAGACAGAAATTTATGACGATTTTCCCAAGGTCACATATACATGGAATATGGAAGCCTGCAAAAAAACTTAACTTCCTTAGATCATATCTCTGACAATATAACTAACCAAGATCTAAAATTTGATCATGAGGGTCATAAAGACTTAAGCTAAAGTGGGTTTTAATTTCAGATTCTAAAGTGTTGTAGAAACAACTGTATAGCGAAAATTCCATGATGACCTATTTGAAGTAGCGAAATCCTAGAATCCAAGGCTCTAAACTTGCTTCAAAACAAACCTTCAAACTTGATCATAATTTTGTGACCTAATGAAACCTCAATGAAACCTTAAAATCCCTACAATAGATCATGTGTTATAAATTCATGAGGGCTGAAAAATTACAAAGTTCTTCTCACAAGATAGTTCGTTAAAAGTGCTTACATGAGCAGGATATGAGGATTACAATTTATAGAAATGACTTTAGTTGAGAGGGGCTTCAACAAGTGAATTTGGAGGGATTTTAGGAGCTTAAAACATTATTAATTATTGAGTATTCAATGACAAAAACCAATGATGAGTGCCACGCCACAACCCCATGGGGTTTTAGCCCGCTAATTGGGGTTACTAACTTCAAACATGAATATCTATCAAACCATGAAGAATTACGTGGCGTTCCATATATAAGTAGATAAATCTCAATGATTAGAATCCATTTAGAAGATCCTTGACTCAAAATGGAGTAATTTTTCAAGTCAAAATTCCCATGTAAGATCAGGGTAGCCCTTAGTGCAACTTGGGTTGACATCAATGACAACCACTAATCAACAATCTCCCCCTTTAGCATTGATGTCAACATAAGTACTCCCCCTACAATCATGACACCTCTTCATAATACCTTCTCTCCCCCTTTGTCATCAAGCAAAAAGGGTAACTCCCCCTAAGAACTGTCATCCTACGGACATGTACACAACTCCACTCCCCCTTTCTACTTAGTTAGATAAGAGAAAGAGTCTAATGAGAACTTGGGAGAATCCTAAGATTTTGGTGAAGATACTCAAATGCTTCATGAGGTAATGGTTTGGTAAAGATGTCAACAATTTGTTCCTTTGTGCCAACTTATTCAAGATTGATATTCTTTTCAGCGATCTTCTCTCTAACGAAATGATATTTGATCGAAATGTGTTTTGTTATGGAATGCATCACAGGATTCTTGGAGATACTAAGGACACTAGTGTTATCACAGAATATGGGAATGGACTCATCAAACTTGACTTGAAGATCTTGCAAAGTTTACTTCATCTAGAGAACTTGAGTACAAGAAGTTGCTACCGCAATATACTCTGCTTCCACTTTGGATAATGAGATTGAAGACTTCCTTTTACTTAACCATGAAACAAGGCAACCACTTAGATAGAAAGTTGCTCCATTGCTACTCTTACGATCATCAAAACTTCTTGCCAAATCTCCACATGTATAAGCTTGGATAATTAGATAACTTCCTTTGGGATACCATAAAACATATTCCATTAGGCCCTTAAGATATTGAAGAATTATTTTAACGACAATAATATGAGATTATTTTGGTGTTTCTTGGAATCTTGCTACTAGTCCAACTTCCTACATTACATCTGGTTGAGAAGTTGTCACATATAGAATACTGCCAATGATAGATCTATACAACCTGTGGTCCACATCCTTTGATGAATCTTATAAGCTTAAATTGCAACCTATTAGCATTGGGGTGAGGATAGGGTTGCAATCTTCCATCTTGAATTTCTTGGTTTGATATATAAATATTCCTTTATCCCACTGATATATCTAACGCCCTAAAAAGTATGCCAACTCTCCGAGTAGAGACATTTCATTCTCACTTTTCATCTTTATGGAAAAGTTTTTACTTAATCTATCATCATTGCTTCCAAATATTACATCATCCACATATACCTCAATAGTTGTTAGGTCACCTTGATCCACTTTCACATAGATATTGATGTTGGTGCTTCCTTTCTTGAATCCTTGTTAATGTAGATATCTATCAAGACGAGCATACCAAGCTCTACGAGTTTGTTTGAGAACATATAGTGCCTTATTTAATCCACAAACATAGTCTTCCTTGTCAGAGAGAAGAAAACCTTCGAGTTGTTCAATGAAAACTTCTTCTTCCAATTCACCATTTAAAATGCACACTTAACTTCCATTTGGTACACCTTTGTTTTTCTTGAGCATGCATAAGTGAGAAACATCCTAATAGCTTCCATTTTGGTAATGGGAGCAAATTCTTCTTCAAAAGCAATTCCTTCTACCTGAGCATATCATTTGCAACCTAATCTTACCTTATTCTTGGTAACCTTTCCATCCTCATTCAATTTGTTTTTTAAGGCCCATTTGCTCCAATAACATTTTTATCCTTTGGTAGTGGAACCAATTCCCAAGTGTCATTATTCTCAATTTGATCTAGTTCTTCAATCATAGCTGCTACCTAGTGTTCATCTTGACTAGCTTCATCAAAATTTCTAGGCTCAAAAGTTTCTAAAAGAGAAATGTGGGCTCCTCGTGATGAGAAAAGTTGTCTACTTCTTCTGGTTCTAATTCATTCATTTATGTTGTTGATGATTTGATTTGATGGATGATTCTTTTGAAACCATTCTTTTAAATTTTTGGAGAAGTTTCTTGTACATCCCGCTAATCATTTCTTATTTCCTCTTAGTTGATTTTTGTTTCCTTATTTGATTAGCCTTGTTCTAGAGCTTCTTCTTCATCCTACACAGATTCTACCTCAAACCCCTCATAGATGATCTCATTGTTATCCTTTAGAAAATAGTCTTCTTCAAAAGTAAAATTTCTACTTTCAACTATTTGTTTTCACCTTAGGTCGTAGCATCTATAAGCCTTCATTTTACATGAATAACCAACGAAATACCTTCATCAACACAGCAATCAAACTTGCACAATTTTTTTTTTCTCTTTTGATGTAGCATTTACTTCCAAATATTTTGAAGTATTTAATGTTAACAAGTCTTCCTTTCCATAGTTCATACAAAGTCATGTTATGATTGTTCCTAAGAAGACCTCTATTTATAATGAATGAGACTGTATCGATTGTTTGAACCCATAATTTATCATCTAATTTTGAGTCATTCAACATTTATCTGGCCATTTCCTATATGATTATATTTTTTCTTTCAACAACTCCATTTTGCTATGGTGTTCTGGCTAATGAGAACTGGTTTTTTATTCCATTTTCATTACAGTACTACTAAAATACCTTGGAAGTGAAGCTTTTCCCATTATCTAATCTCAGACACTTGATATTCAAATTAGTTTCATTTTCAATCAATTCCTTGTAGATTTTAAAACACTTGAATGCCTATAACATTTTTTTTTACAAAACTGACGGTTTTCATTCTGGTGTAAACATCTATCGTTAGCATAAAGTATAATTTTCCATCTAAACCTTTTGTTGTCATAGGACCACATAGATCAGTATGTACTAATTCCAATGGATGTGATGCAAAGTGTTCTTTTGTCTTGAACTCAAATTTTGTTTGTTTGCCTTGTCTACAAGCTTCACATATCGTATTGGTAGGTTTTCAAATTTTTGGCATATCTCTTACTCCTTCCTTTTTGTTGATCTTGACCAACTTGTCAAAATTTATATGTCCCATTCATTTGTGCCATAACCAACTTTCATATTCTTTCACCAAAAACCACCTTTTAGGTGCCTCATCCAAAATGTATATGTCATTTAGAGATTTTCTTGTTGTAGCCACAATTTTAGCAAACTTGCCTTTCCCGAGTTAACATTTCTTAGAGTTGAATAGCATCGTGCATCATTGATTCCACATTTGTCCAACACTGAACATATTGTGATTCATATTTTCAACCAACAACACATCCTTCGCTAATGCATCCTTTCTTCCAAGTGTAACCATACCTGCTCCTATGATGTTTGAAGACCCCTCACTTCCAAAATACATTGTTCCATCATTCTTTTCCTTCAAGGATGTGAAATTATTCTTATCTCCAATCGTATGCATTGAGCAACCACTATCAACATACCAAAAATTTTTGTTTCTTTGAGCCTTGAGAGAAATAACACATCTTTCATTTTTCTTTTTCCATACTTGTTCATTTTTATTTTGTGAGAATTCTTTTGAAGAGCTTTCAAGTGTGCAATTTTTATTGAGATGTCCAAAATTGTTACATTTGTAACATTTAACATCATCTCTCAAATGACCAAATCTGTTGATATTCTGGTGAGTTCTGGAATATCCATTTCTGAAAGATCTCCTAGAACTATATTCATTCCAAACATATGTGCAACCTTCTACAGCTCTATGTCCAAACCTTCCACATGAATAACAATGACCATAAAAGATAGTGTTAGGATCCCACCCTAACCCCCTTATTTATGTCATGCGATCACGTCATAGTCAAGAGTCAATAAAGCACATATTACTATTCGTAAGTGGTTAACCCGTAATTAATAACGGGACCACAGTTAGTTGCAAATGGGCGGTAGTAGTAGATTAAGGGTAAATGGGCAGTAGTATTAGATAGACGGTATTAATAAAACCCACGGTATTGGCCCGTGGTATTGCATGTATGAGTCATATATAAAGGATAGAGACTCCCTGTGAGGAGTATCGTGTCTTGTTTTGTATTCGAGCTTTGCTCTATTGGAGGTTGCCCCCTCGAAGAGGCCTGTGAACATTTCTCTCTGAGTAATAAAATCATTGCTATTCTATGTTCTGGGTATATTTTCTTCGCATATTCTGTGTTCTGGGTATCTTTTCTTTGCATATTCTCTGTTCGGTGTTACTTTGCAGGTTAAGAAGCATAACAAGTGGTATCAGAGCACTTTCCAGGGCTCAGTGGGATCTCCAAATTTTAGCAAATTTTGTTTTTTGGCTAGAGACGTGTTTCGGCGTCTTTAAACCACGAGATCTGTCATTAAGCGCATAAACCTACGAGTTTGGGGAGGCATGCATGCAGGAAATACAAGAGGTGGTCACATCTGCTGGACTCCCTTGTGACCCTTGTGGGTACCCCTTCGAGTAGTAGCGCATTAGACAGAACCGCGCACGGACTGTCTTCCACGTACCCTCTGGGTATATAGGAAGCCCCATAGCTACCTTGAAGCCTCGCCATAGATAAACCTTCG
>APFE031403546.1:0-17330 GCA_000404065.3 Pinus taeda
CACATGCCTTGCAAAGCTTGTAGGAGATGGGGAACAAGCCTCTCTCTCCTTGGTTACTTGGACAAAGATCTCCTCATTAAAGATGTAGCCTTATGGGGATGAACAAGGCCTCTTGTAGCATGAGCTTAGCAATTCTCAGACTTTGGGACTTAGAATTTGGAGTTTGAAGAGTAGAATTACTAACTATCTTGTCAAAGGCAAAAGGACAAGCTTATATAGAGAAAGGAGAAGGAGTTAGGATCATCCACAAGATTCATGGGATTGGCCTTATCATTAGGAAGCTTCCATGAGAGTTGGAGAACTACTTCCCTTCTATGGAGATTCGAAGCCCAACTGAACTAACTCAAACAGGAATCAGTTCATGAATAGGTTAGGAAGAACCTTCACAAGTTGGTTTGTTAAAAACTTTACCCAACTAGGTTGGCACTAGTGCGACTCTGAGACAGAGTGCCAGCTGGCGCACCCTCTTTGGAGGATTTCCCTCATTGGCGCGAGTGATACACTATAGAATAGCGCCAATGGAAAAAGGGCTATATTTATGGGTATTTTGCAGAAGGTGTCTTCAGGGCATATGAAGTACATACTCAAGGGGATACAATGCAAGTGTTTTTAGGTTATGTCACTTCTCACAAGTCCCGGAATAGGTCCTCCAATATGCGGGAGAAGGGGTAACAGGGACGGTGACAAAATACTGTGTAACAAGGGTATTGAACCAATGAGACACGCAAGTCTTTTATCAATCATAAACATATCAGCTGACTAGAATCAAAAGAAAACAAATATTTGTATCTTTTACTGATGTCTAGGTCTAGCTTTTCCATTACAGACTTGAGCATGAGGTTGTGAGATGCCCTAGAGTCAAACATGGAATTATGAAGAATCTTATCATGTATGTTTAAGATCACATAGAAGGGAGGAATTCCTCCTTCCAATGGTTTTACATTTTATTTCTAGGCCAAAGATTAATTTGGGCTAGTCATCAAAAACATTAGCTAAGGCTTCAATTCCAGTAATTTTCAGTGATCTATTGATTTGAGTTGGGTAGGCATCATGTTTAGCTTTTTCAGATAATGGAACGGTGATTTTTACCTTACCTACTTCAGTTTCCAGATTAAAGGGTTTTTGTACTTGGACTTTTGGATTTCGAACAACAGTATTCTCTCTGTTTTCTGTGTTTTTTTTGTTTTTCTCCTTTTCAGGAGTGAAATCATTGTTTGTTGGTTCACCTAAATCAACTTCTAGAGGTTTTTCCATATTTCCCTTGGAAGGAAGAGATGTGGAGGGTTGTTTATTGTTTGATTGATTATCAAAGACATCTTAAATTATGGGGTTAGTTGGATTAGTGTTTTATCCATAAAGAATATGTACAGGTGTAGTGACTGTCTTACCTTTAGTGGGTTGTTTTGGAACTTTTTTCTTGTATGCTTCAGGGACATCAATTCTCCTACTCCTTAGGTTGTATTGTTTATGCACCTCAAAGATGGTAGTGTCATTTCCTTCCCTAAAGTCGAATGACTCCCCTGATTATGTTCGAAACTGTTTAAGTATGTGGACTTCTTGATCCTCTTGGGTCAAGAAAAATTCTCCTTCATTACCAAGCCCCATCAAGTTAATTTGAGTATCTTCTTCTGGTTCTCCAGAGTTTGAAGCTTCTGCATAATTTTCCTGGAAAGGGGTTCTAATGTTTTGATTTGGACTAGTCTTCCCAGTGTTTTGCTTTTTATTTTTTCTAAAATTAGGATTTCTCCCTATGTTGGCTGGCTGACCATCCCAGGGAGTTTTCCTTTCAATTGTTTCCAATATGTCTCCTAGCCTATCCATCCCTTTAATTATGGCATCTAACTTATGTTCAAAGGGTGAGGCTTCTTCCTTTAATGGTATCCTCCTTTCACTCCTAGCCTTGGCTCTTTAGACATCAGGTTGGCTTCAACACTGACTGTTATGCTTTGCATATCTTCCAAAGTGTGAGGGACTCATTCTCTCAGCTGGAAAGCCATATCAGAATCAAATCCATTTGGGAATTTGATTAAGGCTAAATCAGGTGGGGGTCTAAGATTTTGAGAGATGGCTTTATAAACATTGTTGAATCTAGTGCAATAATCCTGCACAGTTTATTGTGTTCCTCTCTTTAGGTTTTCATACTCAGATAGAATCTGAAGAGGATCTTTCTTTTTCTCCCATCAGTTCAAGAATTATCTATAGAGAGTTTCTAGGCTGTCTATACTATTTGTTGGTAAACCTATGAACCAAGTTATAACTTCCCCAGATAAATTCTAAACAAATATTCTCATTTGCACATCATTAATGTCAATTTCATAAATTTCAAAATAATCAATCATCTTCTTGGTGTGTTGTTGGGCTATATAGGTACCAGTGCCATCAAAAGTAGTGATCTTACTTTGGTAATCCTAGGGCATGGCATCTCAGTTGGCTAGTAACACCAGGGGGAATATCTGTTTTCCATTGTTGTAGGTAATGATGAAACAACAGCTGGGGTTGGAATAACAGTGGGCGTTTGAGTTGTGGATGGAGGACTGGAGGTGATGGGATACTGTGGAGTGGTTTGAGGTTGATATGTATGAGGAAATGAAGATGAACTTGTAGAAACAATAGTGATTACAGAGGGATTAGGTGTTCCTTCAGTGGTAAGATCAGATTTTGGTGAGTTTTACAAATGTCTATCAATTGACAAATTAGCATCTTGAAGTTGTAATTCTTTAAGGAATACTGCGTCTGGGACTAGCTCAATTAATTCAGAATCGGATGAAATCCTAAACAAAGAGGTCTCAAAGAATTCATCAAAGGGTTGGTATTCAAGGTAAATCCACCTAACAGGATAGGATGATGATCTGAAGATGGGTTGAGGACTAACAATATATTGTTATCTCCTAAGAATTTTGGGGATCAGATTGGGTTTCTCAAACACTTATGGTGGATTGGGATCAGGATTAGCTCAGGTTTAATGAGTCCTTTCTGAAGCCAGGTTTTTAGGTTTTACTTTTTTATTTTCTTAACTGATATCAAAACAAATTCTATGATTTCTTTAAGATTCTTTAGATTTTGGGTTTTAAACTGTCTTAATGATTTATTTTGACTGAGGAATTGGTTTCCCCAATGGATTCGCCACTATGTTAGCACTCAAGTTTTCCTTGAAGTTGTCAGAAAAAGGAAAGTGGTCCGAGGTAACCACAAACCAAATTTTAAGTACAAAATCTAGCCAATCTGTACTCAATAAGGGCTCTCTCTTTAAGATTTAGCTTTATTTTTATTAGATATTAGGCTAGTTATGAAATCTTGGGGGTTTTGATTGTATTTGGTGGTGGAGTTCAAGAGCAGGTGGGTAAAACAAAGTATCTCAAACCATTGGGCTATGGAGTCAATTGAAGATGGCTTAACTAGATTAGGCTGATTCAACAAAGGAGGACTTCACAGGGAAAGATAGCTAAACAGGAGACAAATGGTAACTTAAAAGATTGAAATGGTCTTAAAAGGGAAGAAAGGCAGTTAAGAATCCTTCAACAAATTTTAAGAGGGAAAGTGCGTGATCACTAACAAAAAGAAATTAAGAATTTCTTATTAAATGAGCACAATGATAAACTAAGAAGCAAGGAGCAGTTAAGAATTCCCTGCCTATGATAGCTTAGAAGAAAACATTTAGAATAAAAATGATTTTAAAGACAGATTGCAATAAAGCACTTTCTAAAATATACTTTTTCGTTTATTATTCAGATATGAAACACAAGTGAAATATTAACAAGAAAACAGTAAAACACATAAGATATAGAATACTTATTTGTCCAACATTGACACATGAATCCTGTAAAAGTCCTTTTCTTTATTTCTTCATCTAGTTGGCCATACAATAGTTGTTCAACAACACTTTTATTCCAAAATAATAAGTCTACAGAAATTTCTAAGAATCCACCCTAAGTACTTCGAATGAGGAAGTACTTATATAAAAATTTACAACAAAATATCTCATAACTGAGAGAGATATAATCTAGGAAAACTAACTATATGTTACATAAAATTAGAGACAGATGGTCTCGAAGATAGAAGCTAAAAGTGAATTGATGGCTTGTTGTCCCTGTTTTTGCGAATGAGCTAGAGGCGGGCCCTATGTTTGAGCATCTTGTTTACTTGCTCGTAATTCTGTGTTGGCTGTTTGCTTTTCATCTTCTTACTGATACTCTTTGATCTGTCCTAATACTCTTTACTTGTTTTATTCTTATTCACTTTTATTACCAAAATTGACTATGGTAAATACTGAAAATTTACTTTTTTACGAAGGTAAATCATAAAATTTCTATCATATTTTTCCACCAATCATCCCTTGGTATCCTAGTCCTTTGTAGGTACCTAAAGATTTCATCAGCCTCTGTGTATTTTAAAAAGTTAGGTTATACTGGAAACAAATGTTTCAATTCATGCTCAACATAAAATAGGTTCTCCAGATTGTCATAGAGAACTTTGCCTATAGGAAGTGCCTTGGGTGCCGATGAACTAGTAGATGAACTAGCTTGGTTATTCGCATACTGACCCAATTTTTCAACATAATCCTCATGCCTCATTAATTTATCATTGATTACTAAAGGACTTGGAAGTCCTTTACTCTGTAAAATGCCAAACTTTTCCATAAATTCATCAATGTCCTCCGGCATGTTCTGACATTTTCTTTCTAAGTTTTGCATTAGAGACCTTTTGGTTAATACCTTCTTAATTTTTAGGATAGTTGCAGTCTTATCCTCAATATTCATCTGTTCCAACTAGTACTTATTTCTGTTGTTCAAAAAGTTTATTATCCTGATAGCTTCCTCAGGCTTCCCTCCTATCTCTTCCTTAATTTTCTGAATCTCTTGAAGAGCCACTTTCACCAGGTCAATCTGTTCAAAAATAATTTGTATGGATAACCAAACATCATTTATTAATTGAGTGATGTGGGTCCATAGAATTTTCCTAATAATTGTTAAAGGCTTTTCAAAAGTGAGATCATTTTCCAATGTTTTTACCTACTAAGCCAAGCTTTTATTCTTTCTCACTTCTTCAGAAAAATTAATCTTTGAGACATCATACTTTTGCTCTAAGGTGGCAAATTTCTCCTTTACCTTTTGTAATTCAGAGAATTGGAGTTTCATCTCCTCCATTGACTTGATTAGTTCTTCAGTGCTCTGATCAGAAGTCCCCACTTGTGATGTACCTGTGTTCGTACCTATAACTGCACCTATGAATACACCTGTGACAGCTTCTGTTGTGGCTAAAGGGACATTCAATGCAAGAGCTGTTGCAAGTGTAGAAGGGACTGCCGTGGAGACTACTAGAACTATGTTTTGAGTCTGAGAGGTTGACTCACTCTGCCTGCTTTTTAGAGATTTATCTAATTCCTGCTTAGTCTCCTTCAATTGTTCATTTAGCTTTAGGACTAGGTCCATAAGCTCTTCTTCAGCCTTCTTTTAAATAACTCCAACAGTTTGTGGATGCCTCAGTGGAGGCAACTTTAACTGCTTTCTCAAGGCAACTATGTCTTCATCTTTCTTCTTTATCAAGGCCTCTATAGCTTTTACATCTTTTGAGTTATGACCCAATCCAATAATCAACTCCTCCAATGATTTGATTCTGTTGTCCTTAGCCTGTGAAGAGGCTCTTTCTAACTATAATTGTGTAGTAGTGTTGTTCAATAAGTTCTCTAGTCTGTGGGCCATCATGGATTTACTTGTCAACATTGAATACACCATTTCCCCTGTCTACTTATGCAATTCAATCTTATCTAGGGGGTGAATGTCCTTGGACATGACCTTAAAATCAGTTTTGAGGTAGTCTGCAAGTGATTGAGGCTGTTGTACTTTGGGCTTCAAAACGTTCATTTGCATTTTGCCTTCCTTGATGTCATAAGCTGACATCAACCTAGTCTGATTGGTAGGAGCCATTTTCATATATTGATTGTAGACTTGGGCTCTTAATGGTTCATTTCTAGCCTTTATCTCTTTGAACTTTTCTTTGATGTCTAGGGACTTGTTAGTTAAAGGCCTGAAGGATGATACCTCAGCACTTTGCTATCTTTCCAGCTCCTATCTTTGTGATCTATAAGGTGTCTCACCTACTGGGAATGTATGTTGACTATTTGCATCTTCTTTTCTCAAAATCCCTGTAGTTTCCTCAAAAAAATCTTCCTCTGAATGAGGATTTAGCCTGTGCCTCTTAGCACCAGGCCAGTCTAAGGGACCACTAGCAGGGGTAGCTATTTCCCTGTCTCTCTTTAAGCTCTTTTCCTCATTCAGAGGAGTCTGCAGAACTGGGGTGTCTCCCATGTTAACTTGAATTGGATGGGTCTGTGTTTGAGCCTGTTCGTGAGATATTTCATGTTGTTTTGACATGCTTGACTACCCTGATACTAGAGTGCTAGTTTTTTGTTCTCCTCCCTGTGAAGATTCTACAAGTGGTGTGCTAGTTTCCTATGAGTGCCTTTGAGAAGTATTTGTTGTTGAGGCACTAGTCCTTGGTTTTGACTTCTGAGAAGTCCCAACTGGCACCTGTTCAAAAGAATCCAGGTCAAGTGTCTTTCTAGGTCTTTCATTACATTTTATACATTGACCTGATTACTCTCCATCTCTACAAGAGTCCCTTCCCTCTATTCATCCATGTTGGCATATTGCTCTATTTCTGGGATTCTACGATGAAAATAAGGTGATAACCTATTTTTCATTCTCCTATCATAGATGAAACTGTGGGGGTCATATTTCCAACCAAATATTTTGTTCAATCTCATGTGATTTTCTAGGATTTTCTTTGCTACTTTGCCTACTTCTCTATTGTTGTAGACAAATGGGCCTAAGTGATCTTTGATTCTCAGTTGTGCTTTCTTCTTGGCCTTGGTAAAGTGAATCTGATCTAAGTTGATGATTTGTCTACAATATTCCAAAGCAAACAGACTCATTGGAACATATTTTGCTAACTTGAATGGAGGAAGCTCACAACCATATACCCTGATCTTTGTGTGATTCTGGTACAAGTACCAGTTACCTACCATGTACTGTTTTGATAGTTGAAGGATCCTTTTGATTTCATCACTAATCCTAGGAGGAGGATTTCCTATCAGCAAGGTGGTCACTAGGTAGACAAATTGGTCAATAAATTCATTATATGAATAAGGGCAAGCAAAAGATTCATGGAAGATAGAAGTCCAAAAAATGACTTACCTTGGATTACCCTTTGTATCAAGTTTATTGACAAAAAATGGGAACTTGTCAGACTGATAGTAGAGGATGAGGTGATATATGAATGTGGAATATTTGAATACTTTCTCATTTTCTAGTTTCATGAACTGGTCATGGATCTTTTCAGCAATAAATGCTGCATAATTGTACATGATAGTAGGGGGATGACCTGGGGTAAATATGGACATCAAGACTAGGCTCAATTCATCTACATATTCACTAGTGTTGAATCCCATGACTACAACTATCATATCAACTACAATTTTGCCTGTCTCTGTGAAGAAAGCTGACATATAAGGAGGGGTATCTTTGGGTTGATGGTTCTTATCCACAAAAGTTTGACAAAGGTGACTGAATTCAAATTGAGATAATTTAGTTGATTTTTCAAGCAAATCTTCAACAAAAATGGGGGTAAGGGCTTGACTAGGATGAAACTGCTGCATCTCATTGATTGAGTCTGCAGTTATTATGAATAGTACAGTTTGATTGGGAGACATCACTACTTTGAGGATAGGTTCATAATTTGCATGGCACTAATGGATAATATCAGGGAGAACGTGTACAGAGGGAAGAAAGTACATTGGGAGATTGTATTCCCATAGTCCTATGGCATCATAGCCATTCAAATGATTATCTCTGCATTAGAAAAATACTTTCAGGTGGTCTTTATCAGAGGTTAGGTCTTTAATTTGAAAATCCTTATCTGTCAGGGGCAAATAGTCTAAATCACAGTGAGGGGTGGTAATGGGTGCAATATTTAGGGCCACAGGGGTTTCCATTCTGATTCTTGTGGATTCAGATATGAAACTGGAGTTTTTTAAGTAAAATTGATAAAACAGCAGGCCTAGGGAACTTGAATTTCAAATGCAGTAACAAAATTATGGTGAATTTTGGACTTTTTCAATTAATTACAGGGGAAAACAATTATTTGCGGGGTTTTTTTGACGGGAATTGGTAAATACCTGTTTTAGGGATGGGTAATGGAATGCAGGTTCACTAAGTGTAATGGCGAACTCTGAGCAGCGTCGCCTGCAAGTTTGAGGGTGGTGAACAGTTGAGTGCATGAATTGGTTGACCTCAACATTCAGTTTGCATGGATGTATGCATTCACAGAATAGGATGAAAAATGATTTCTTTTTTTTTATACAAAGTCAAAAATTTGGCGGGTTTCGGGATTTGGAAAGGTGGCTTCAACATGTGAACGATGTGATGTTTTGTCCTTAGCGGAAAGCGATAAGCGGTTTTTATCACACTACTTATGGAGGGGAGGTGGTATTTGGGCTCGACCAAGCGATTCCATACGATGAGCGATGCGTGGCGAGGGCACTATTTAGAAAACCACTCGTGATCACATGCTAACGTTCGATCGTGGAGGGTTGTGCGATATGCACAATGGCCATTGGATGTGAGGGGCTTGATCAGAGGGCTATCGAGGAAGTGAGTTGACGGGAGTTTAATGAGGTTGGGCCCGACATGATTAAAGTTTTTTAATTGTATCGGGAGTGACAGACAGGTCGTTGAGTTATTAATTAGTCCTGGTGATTAATTAATCCTCACTTAACATGGCGAGGGTTGAGGTTTCTTAATTAGTTACATATTAACTAATTAATCCCAATTATTGATGCATTATGGTTATATTTAACTGAGGGGTAGGATATATAAGTATTTGGGGTTTTTACGTAGTTAAAATAATATGGAAGCAGGTAAATTTTTATAGGGGAATTACTAAATAACATAAATTAGTAGTCAATATGGCATTGAATGGAAAAAGTGCTAAGTCTAAAACATTTTCATGTGTATATTAAAACTTAGGCTAAGCGAAAAATGAGTGTTTTTATGGGAAACATTTTAATTTCCATAAGTAAAATAGGATTTTACTTAGGAAAAACTTTATCAAGGGAATGAATGATTTAGGAAGGGGTGTGACCATTGATGAATGGGCTTAAGTACTTAGGCATTATAAATTATTGGGCCAAGGGTCCGGTCCCTCCAAAATTCAGAGAAATGCTCTGAACCCCTCTAATTGATAGATACCTTGGCACTTAGGGGAAATTAGTGAAAATATAGGGGAAATGATTAGGGAAGTTAATTATTTTGACTTGCTTGCTTGATGAACCTTCCATGTGATACATGCCATTTTCCTTGTGATGAAAGTAAAAGATTTACACATTTAGACTTATCATTCACCACATATTATTCTACAACCATCGTCTACTTACCCTACCTACTTAACCTAGCATTTTCACTTCTTTATTAGGGTGCACTTAGACTGGAAAACCTTATCAAACTTTCTTTTCTTTTGCATGGTAATGCTTATCTAAGTCTACACTTATTACATCCAATGGCTCAGATTAAACTGTTGAGCTCCTTTTTTCACTCTACCTATCTACTTATCTACCAAGATTACACTATTTGGTCAGATCTTTATTCTCTATTTCTACGACATGAAATTGAAATATGAACTAGTCAAGTTTAAATTGTTTTACTATTCATGAATTGTGGCATAAGTGACAAGCTGCACATAATTGTTTATTATACAAAAGTGAAAGAGTAGTGGCATTTAGACTTGCACACTTTCTTGGTCTTTTCTTTTTTATGGGGTTCCTTTTCTTTCATTTTTTGACCATGTTTTTATTTCTTTTCACCCTTTGATTAACGGGGGTCCCTTAAAACCCATTGGAACTATCGATTCCAAATGAAAGCAGGTCTAATTGGGGCTTGTGATTGGCTTAGTTCCCCTTTTTGGTATAGCAAAAATTCGCCATGTCAACACGGCCTTGGTAGCCACATAGACTAAGTCATTTATTCATTTATTTGAGTCTCGGGAGTTTCTGTTGACCGTAGATATTCAGAAATGGAAAACCACTATGTCTTCTCCTCAGTGGGGATCTATCTCTTTAGATAATCACAAGGAATAAGTGAAAGGAATTCGAGAATAAGAAACAAGAGTGGTGGTTCATCATGTCATCAAATAGAGAAAGCTAAGCAGAAACAAGAAAAACAATAGAAAAAGATTGAAGAATTACAAGGGAAAGTGTAGTTACTCAAGGCTGACAAGGATGAAATGTTCACCCTAACACAGCAGGTAATGGTGTTCCGAACTCCTACTAATAGCTATACTTCATGAGAAATATTTGTTTCTATGTCTGGAAAGTACCCACCAAGAAATTAGCCATGACATAGAAGATCCTATGCAGTTCTTGCGGATCCTGAAAGCTCACAACCTACTGAACCAACACTTTATGTGAGAACTTTATATGCACAATTGTATCCTCGAGAATGATCAGTCATTCAATCCAGCACCATATGAGGGGGACATTAAGGTTTGAACATTTACTTCCTTCATGATTAATCAGGTTAAATAGAAGAAAGCCTTCGACACATTCGAAGAGAACCAAGCAAATCCACCACTTTTGATCAGAATCAAATGTTGTCATTAGTGGATATATATGACATACATTACACATTTTTGCAGCTACAAGGACGAAAGGACCAGATGTTGACAATAGAGAAATGGTGTGTTGACATGTGTACAAGGCATATTCTTACTTTTCAGGAGGAAGCTCGGGATGCCTGTTAGATACGATGGATGTTGTCTTCATCAATAATGAGGGTATTTGAACCTTTTGCGGCCCCTAATTTCACTCTGTATTTTGAGCGAATTCCACAATATGTCACATGCATTTGACATTATGGGACCTAATAGAGAGGTTTGAGATTTTAGTTTCCCATTATTTGCCTACCTTCTGAGAAATACACACTAGCCTATGTGACAGCAGAAGAATGGTGGAAGGACATCATTTGTACCAATGGTTTCAAAGTTCTCGAGATAGATATGGCCATGAGATACTATCTTGCATAGCTTCACTCCAACCATAGTGGTTCCAACCTAGACCTACGCAGAAAATGAGCTGCATGAGGACATGCAGAAAAGCTAGTTGGGGGGAGATGTTGGCTACTAAATTTTCCTACTTTTTACCTGCCTTTTAACCCCTTTCCTTCACCTATTTCATGTCCTTGCAAAGTTAATTTGTATCTCGACCAATGAAGGTATATATGTTTTTCATGTCTTTGTGAATTATCAATCAATGAAACGCAGTCCTAGGGAGCGTTGCTTATGCGACTTGCTAACCTAGGTTTCTTTGCAGATTCAAAAGAGTAATGATCAACAGACTACAATTCAATGTACTGTTATGGATGATTTGGTAGCGTTATATCATGATGATAGTTTTGATGATGATTCAACCAAAGAGAGGTTTTTGGGTCAATGTGTTTTATATCTTCGTATTATGTTTATGTCTCAAATGATCGTTGTGTATTTGTAGGGAGACAATTGTCATAATCTATGGAAATCGTTGATACCATCTTTGTAATATTGAAGTGTATAAGTAAGGTTATGGGGCTAGAAAAGTAGCCACCACTAGAGAGAGATATGAGAGTTCTGAGAATGTAACAGTAGACTTCTTTATTTTCATTTTTTAATGCAATCCTGATCTTCTAAGTATTAACTAGTCTTCAATATTTCGCCACAGCCCCGCTCAGGGAGTTGGACCTGCTCTCCTGACCAAGTTCTATTGGATTAGTGGTGCATGTGTATATTTATTTATGTTATGCTTATTTCCTTATCACTGTAATGGTTCATTAAGTTTGTGTTGTCGTGAATTGTAATTTGTTGTTACTCTGATTGGTGTTATTGTCATTACTTGTCGTTACACATTGTTATATTGTTGATTGAATGTTCAATGCTGGTTAGGGAAATTATGACCTGCATAGACCTTGCTTGGTAGCCTTGAAATAACCAAATGAGCTCCGAGTTGACAATTAATGTGGTAAAAGGGTGAATTCTATAATTCATATCGGAACATCAACAAATAACATGGGTCAGAACCATGGGTTCTCTACCATGTGCCAATAGCATGAAATTACTTTTATTTTAACGTCATTTTTTTATTAATTTTATTTTATGTTTTCCAAGTAGAACTATTTTTTTTTTTGTAGGCTGGGGTGGGACTCCTCCGATTTACATGTCCATTAAGTACCCGTCAACGGGGAGGGTAGACAAGATTTGAACACAAGACTTCCGGTTCGGTGAGACTTAATTTCCACGCCATGTCGCTTGAGCTACCCATGTGGACATCCAAGTAGAACTATTTCATATAGGGTTAATTTTATTTTTATTTTTATTTTATTTATTATTTTTTTTTTAATTTAATTTTTATTTTATTTTCGCTGAGTTAAAAAAAAAGAATAATTTTCTAGAAAAAATAATAAATTATATTAAAGAATATTATATTTTTTTAAAATAAAATGTTAAATTTTAAAATGCTATATTCAAAATTAGAATCCAAAAGTTGTTGATGGTAAATTGACTATTTTATTTTAATCTTATTTTTATTTATGATTTTATTTTATTTTATTTTATGTTTAATGTTATTTGATTAAGTCAAAATGTTAAACAAAACTTGATAGGATAGGATGCGACATTACAACATCTCTACATTAATTGATAATAAACCAACCTAGATCCATCTTAACTTTGTATGTACCAAGCGTTGAGAGGGATAAAATCTCTTGAGATACAAACCTCTTTTAGAGTGAAAAGATATTGGATTTCTCTTGACATGGTAGATCCAAAGTTAAGATGGATCTAGGCTGGTATTTTTTCCAATCCTAGTAAATCTTATAATGTATAATAATTATAAATAACATAATATGCCATCAATATATTACCATTATAAAGAACACAATGTACCATAATTATAGGAAATTAAAAATCTTAGTGGAAAATTAAAAATAATAATATAATTAAAAAACAAAAGCATTCTTATCACAATAAATAATAATGTTTATCTATATAGAGGATCTTTCTTAAGACCAGTGTTGCATGGCAGGGTAGTCCTTCCCACTTGAGTCTAAATTAAATGAATAGTAATGTGTTTGTTGTTGTGTAGATCGAATATTGCCAAGTTAAGAAATTTCTTTACAGTTACTTTGCAACAAAGCTACCTTGACATTGCAAGTTACACTAGCACATTCATATGCTGCCCATTCACATCAGCTTCACCTTTCATAATGTTCTCATGGATGACAATATAGAATTCTTAGACAATGTCATCGTCTTCGTCATGTTGTTGGGAGTGATGTTGTTGAATTTGAGCTGCAACAAAAATAACCCAAATCCACATAAAATTATTATATTAAATTACAATGACCTCAAATAAAATTACTAAACCATTTTAACCTTTCAACTAAATAGAACTATTCAAATAAACTAAATCTATAATTAAAAATAAGCTTAGACAATTACTAAGCCATTTAAATTTTTTAACTTTCTAGTAGGTATAATTCATTATCCATCATTTTTAAAAGTCAATTCTAATTAAAAATTATGTTTTGGAGAAGTAGATATGTGGATTAGGGCTCTATAGCCATTCAACAACATGCACATAACATAATAAAATTTTGACCAACCGTATAATCAACAACATGATACATTTTTTTGGTTTTATTCGTCTGTTATGCATAGTTTATCCATTATTTGATGGTAATCAGAGTTGTAACGAAAATAAACTTCCTTGGAATGTCTCTTGATGGACCCTCATTCAATTCAGAGGATGATAACCCACTAGCAAGAGAGATGTTGAAGTCACGTCATTCACTCACTGATTTGAACTTCAATTGATTTCTGCAAGGAAAACATTATCATTTTGGTTGGAAATTACATTTTCATTTCCAATGTTCTTTTTGGGAGTGGATGCAAAAAATTGTTGTGAAGTTCTATCAACAACCTTGCATTTCTGTAGTAATTTGTGTACATTAATAAAATGATTTGATATTATCTCATTTCTATGCTTGCACGTGGAAAAAGAAACCATGTTAAAACAATTTTCTACCTGAAAATCCTTTCTTGGTCCTTTTACATTCTATCCAACCCTTATTCAATATAAAATATATGTGAGCATTTGAGGTGGATTTTCGTTCATAGTGCTGAATGTAGACTTGGAAGGCTAGTGTCTCTATATTTGTTCAATTTTGTCATTGATAATCATCGATGTTCTTATGTTGCATGAGATATTGGCACTGACAAAGATTCATAATTTATTGAACCTGCTAAGAATATGGAGAAGTATTATCTTGCAAATACAAAATAAAAGAAAAAGGATTAGAGAATAATGTTGTTTTATCAAAACTTACACTATGTTTATTTATACATTATATGTGATTCATGGAGTAAAAGAAGACCTTGTCAACAATCTTATTGTAAACATTCACCACTTTGTTATAGAAAATAGTGAGTTGATATGTGGATGGGTGTTATAGAAATATTTGGGCACTGCAACCCCAATCTCATATGTCCATAAACAAAGGGCTTCTAAGCCCCTAAAAGTGTTGTTTCATACCCTAAAAGAACAAGGTCAGCTGATTACATCATCTCCCAGAAGTTCTCCTTGAAACAATACTCAGAACTGGTCAAAACTGGACCATACAAACTGCTCAGTGCTAAGGGTGCGATGCATCTCACCTGCTACATGCAAAAAGTGTGATGCATACTGAAAAGCCCTTCTATAGGATGTGATAAGCGAGAGCAGACAAATGGCAGAGGCAGCTGGCTAGGTAGAAACCCAGAGAATCTTCTAGAAACTACCCATTTGACACTTACCTCACTGAATTCACCCAGGGATGAGTAAGAGATCATGAAATCTCCAAGTGGAACCAAGAACTATTAGAGAAATGACACTAATCAAAATCCTAGAAGCTAACTCACCCACCTACAAATATCTATATATGGAACCCAGAGGTTGGAATTTTGTATTTTATAAGGAAGTGTTCTTGGTTTCTCTGTGCAACATCGTATTGTTGGGTGATCTAGCTTTTCATGAGGTGAATAGGGCTTTCATGCTGGGAGGATGGCGCTGGGTCAGACAAATGGGTTGTAATCTTCTCTTCTACTACTTCTATCAATAATTCTATTTGAGTTTTCCTCCATATTCTTGTATATTTCTGAATCCTATATTGATGTATGCATTTGTATGGTTAATATACATCTGATCCTATATTGTTTATGCTTATAGATCTCTATGCTTTGATGGTATTATGGTGCTTTGACTCTACAGGTTTTCTTTGAAGCGGGACAAGTGAGGAAAGAGTGGCAAAGCTCTGTCAAAGGTGAGAGGAAATAAGCAAGGAGCCAAGCGAAAGATTGAGGTTGGTACTCTCTGCTTCTCTCTCATTTATCTCTCATAAAATAAAACACAGGTAACTTTAGTTTGTTTGTTTCTAGGATAGCTACCCGTCTTAGTGGGACTAGCAGCTCTGAATGGAAACTAGTTTTCCCAGTAACAAAATGGTGACTCCACTAGGGAGCGAATAGTTTGTTTGCTTGTTTCTATTTGTTTGTTTTATAAAATACAGACGAAGCTTGAAGTTAAGCTAGCTAGCCTTCGAACTGCTTTTGCTATGCAACTGCAAAGTAGATCGACACTGGTTCATTCAATCTCCGGGTTAGTTTACGAACTGAACATCTGACTTGCAAACATCCTAAGTGCCCTGGTGGTAGCTCAAGTAACCTCATTAGATCAGCCCCTGTACTTTGTGTTTGTTGTCTATCATTAGCTCAGCCTAAATCCCTGAACTAAGTTGCAAACTGTGAGCAAAAACCAAACTCAGTTTCGTCCCGGCGCATTGGCAGTCTGGATGCATTGCACTTCCTATGTGCTGTAGGTGAGATGCATCCCTGTTTCCTTGTGTTACAGGTGTGATGATTAGGTGAGATTGTTTCTGCTTCCAAATTTGGTTTTATATTCATTGTCTTCAGCTTTATTTAGTAGTTTTGTTGTCTATGATTAGTATATCACTATTGAAACTCTCTTCCTTTACATTATTCAGCCTACATTGATAAAGAATTGTGAATGTTTTTATGTATTTTTCATCATTTACAATTCTCCTTTGCAAATAGTAGCTTAATCGAACTGTCGTCTTTTGATTTGAAAGTGTCACAAGTGTCGTTTTCAGTCAAAGAAAAGAGTGATGTACAGTGTTCCTCTTTTAGATAGCCGATTACACTTTTGCTATTGTATTTGATTTGGATAATCAATTCTTTGAAGTGTCGAAAGTAGTTTTCAAGTCGAAATTGAAAGTGTCGTCTGAATCTTCCTTTCATTTTTGAACAAGAAATTGCTAAAGTGTTGCTTTGAGAAAAGATACTTCTTCAGATCTGTACTTAGTTTTCTTTTTGGCATTCTCACATTAGGAAAAACCCTGAAAAATACAAATACATTGCATGTGGCTTTGCATTTAGACGCAGTGCGGAAATTGGGATTTAGGAACAGCTGCATCTTAGTGTGTGCTCTCTGCTCTATGTTGAAAGGATTTTACTTCTCTTTCCTTAGTAGCTAGGATTTTCATTGCAAAAAGAAAGTAAATGACTGTTTATCATCTTGGATTCCATATTTAGGAATTGTATATCTATATCACGCAGTAAACCTTAAAGGCAAACTTCTTAAGGAAGATCAACTATGAAATAAATTTCAATGAACATAAAAATGCTTTGGAACTTAACGCACAACATCTAGAAGTCTAGGCTAGAGACATATTCCTGCGTTGTAAAGCCTGGTAACTATCATTTTCATCGTAGGATGGGTGATTCCTCCTCCTTAATACGACAAGTGCCAATACAGACTTGTGCTCCCATGTACTATCGAGTATATATTGGGAGACCACAATAGGATATATCCTTTATCCTTAAGAAGTTGTGTCTACCACCCTATCGATCGCAATGCACTAAACATAGCATTTGGGAAGATTGACTGTCGTACCTTAAAAATTATTCTACAGTTTTTCTATTGGTTTGGTAATCCCTCTGTCTAGATCTCTAGAGTAGTCACTTTCATTCCTTTTCAAACTCCTTAAAAGAAAAAGTCAATCTGAGCACTTGTCACTTCAGGCTCATTAAAAATCAAAGGCGACTAGAGTCATCTTTAGCTTTTTCTCGACCCTTAAAAATTGAAAAAGCAAGTTGTGTCAAAGCGTCATAAAATTCATTTAATTTGGAATCACATTTTCCCCTTTTTATTTTGAGTTGATTAAGCAATCTGCACTCGTGGAAGAAAGTCAATCAAA
>APFE031403547.1:0-11816 GCA_000404065.3 Pinus taeda
AAACAGGGCAACGACTTAAGATTGTTGCAATCAAAAGACAAGGGGTCTCATCACGAGCCAGCTTGTTCAGCAAAAGTGTAAATCAAGTGAATGACTGTGTCATAAATTGGCCACAAAACCAAGACATTGTTATTTAGAGAATAAAAAAGAAAAAGTGTCAAAATGGGTTTTTCTCTAAAAAAATTGTAGATTGCTTTAAGCAGGATAAAGGATCATTGCTGGGTAACAGGTAACCCTGTCGAGGCTATGGACGCTTGCTGGCAGCAGAGGCTCTACCTACGGTAAATGAGCATATTTTAAAGGACCAGCATAGCAGAGATGACCTCATCTTATCTTTAAAAAGGACCAAGTAATGGCCGGTGTAGATACAAGGACTAAACCTCAGGAAGCGAAAGATTGGAATAGAGAAAGGTTGAAACAAAGTATCATTGATAGGATAAGACATAATGTACTCTATCTGTCCATAACAAAGTTTAGACTGATGAAAATGTTTCTGTTTCGGAAGTTGAAGTTCAATAGAAAGTCAGAGAGAACTGGTTCTTCCCAGTGAATCGCCATTGTTGTGGTCACCAACAACCCCCCCTCTTTTGTTTGGTATTAGCAATAACACCAAGCAAATAGGGGACCCTTAGTAAAAAAATTCAAACAAACATCCCCATGAACATTTTTGTTTTTTCCTTAGAATTTTATCGCAGCAAAGCAAAGGAAACACTTCTTTTATGAGCATAATAAACCACGAAGAAGCGATGCTAAATTCATCGCATCACATTTACCATAAGCGCTCTTAAATGAGAAGCTTAAGAAATCCCCGACGGCCGATGTGCGACGTCGCATATCGCAGCAATCGCGTAGAGCAGAACACAATGACTAATATCTGCGATCTACGATTTGTGATCTGTGATCCACAATCCGCAATCTGCAATCTGCGATGATCCGATATTGCGATACCACATTACTATAACACAATCCGCGATCTGCGATCTCGGATCTGTGATGAGTGCGAATTTTGCTTAGCACAACATTCAAGGAAAGTTGTCCATTAATCAGAATTAAGCGCGTGCCTGTAAAAAGGAAATTAACGATTGTACGAATGGCTGCTTTTCGTTTTTCGAAGAGTCAATTCACTTTGAATGTCATGATTATACACACGCAAGATCTGAAGCTTTCATATCAATCTTTATTTTCATTTACTCTTTTCCTCTATGCAAACTATAAAACAGGAGATAACATGGAGCAATTTTTGCAGGAAACATCTAAGGAAAAGGGGAAAGCGCCGATGCTCGGAGAACACAAAAGAAACCTCTTCAGAAGCAGGAACCACATACGATAGGACTACAGATTCCAGAGTATCACTCAGCAGATGCTAACGACCGATAGGTCATCTGAAGCTCAGAATCAAAGGCGCACAAAAGCAGCATGATTACAAAGATACCTGAAGCTTACACTCCAAAAAAGCCCGGAATGAAGAACGAAGGCAGTTTTCAATCCAAAGAATTGCTCGGAAAGTAAAGTCTTCTGACTCATCAAGTCATTCAAAAAGACAGAAACCGAAATAGCAAAAGCAGAACCAGTTTGAGGGAAATTTGGGTTATTACCAAGTATACACTCAGTCAGTGGGAGACTCTCTAAAATATCTGATAATTTACCAAAAAGTGGTGCCAGCCCTTGTTACTGCTATTTTCATAGCACACACGAAAGTGAAAGGCAACCAACCGACTCTTCTCAGATGAATGTTGCACACTCACAGCAGTAAGGAGCAAATAAAGAAATAGTTCAAAGTCATATTTAATTTTAGAAATAATTTGCTTTATCATAGGGACGGTCATTTGAAAACCAGATCCCTAATTTATGTAATTAAGTTAATTAGTTAGCAGTATTTAAACCCTTCTCAGGCATTTAGAGAAGGGTCCAGAGATTTGTCAAAAACTCGTCCTCAAAACATGCACTTTTGCGCCCTCGGAGGTGGTTTTGATGAATGGATGGATAAAAGTTTATTAATATTTGCATCTGATGTCTGCTACTGATGTTGCACTTTTGTACTCTTAGTAGATATTAGAACAAGGAGAGATAAATCATTATTTCTTGAAGCCTATGAGTGGAACCAGTCATAAATGGTACTTTTATCTCTTGACTATTCCTACTTATGTTCTTTAAGTGATTTATAGTTTCAGTTTGTTTATATGTCATTGAATGAGTGTATGAGTTATCATTTGGCACTTTTGTACGGTGGAATCATATTGTTTATGCTTGACATATGAGTAACTTATTATGCGATATGTTGTTCATAACTGTTTTGTCTAATTATGCAAGATGTTTATTTTTATATGATTTCTATTTTTATATTGAATGATCTTGTATACCATTATTGTTCGAATTTTTAGATTGCATAATAGGAGATAGTTACCGAGTTAGTGTAGCTTAATTGTTTTCTCACTGAGATTACATAGCATAGAGTTTAGTTTTAAAAGAGTCTGAATTAGAATTAGCTTTAATTACTCTTAGAATCGCATAGTATTAAATCTAACACCACCGGGCCAACTAAGTGTCGGGAAACTGGTCGTTAGTCCCAGTGGACGCTTACAAACGGATAGGAAGCTGCCAACCAGGTCGACGGGTGGGTATCCCCCTTGTTGTCAACCCGATTTTCGGGGCTTCAACACCTCTATATAGAATTGATATAAAATTAAGATGAAATTTGAAATAATTTATTCATGGGAAAATATTTTTTTGTTATTAAATATTTTTTTATTATTTTTGAATGTAATGTTACTTGATAATATCTTCCCCATATAAAATTATAGAGGGCCTCTCTTCACAAATAATAAGCTACAAAAGAGATGAAGTGATAAGTACTGAGTGAAGTTTTAAAGTATAATAAAAATGAGAAAGGTTGAGTGTGATCAATTTATTAAGACCTGAGATGTAGTAGGAAGAAAACATAAATAAATTTGAGTTTAGTTTAGCATTCTGGTAATGATTCAAAGCATTTTCACTAAACTATTATCATTAACATAAAAGCTAAATATTTTTACATTAAATTCTCAATCCAAATCAAATGAAATATTTACATCGTTTATTACATGGAATTTTCAAATTAAAACCTAAGGTGAAACAAAACATAAAGAAATTTTAGTTTATTTTAGCATTCTCATAATGATTCAAAGAATTTTCACTTAACTATTATCATTAACATGAGTGAGTGTCTCATTGGCATGTGAAGTATATAGTTCAATGGTCCTATTTCAAGGTTAAGAATTGTTCTTGCCTATTTTTGAAATAGTCATAAGAGCATAAATTTCACCTAGGTTGAAGTGTGCGTTAAGATGTAATTTAGTGTGTAAAAAAAAACACATTTTATTTTCTAAGAGAGGTTGTAGTGGTATTAAATATTTTCTAAGTGGTTAGGGGTGGTATTAAATTGAAAAAAGGGTTTATTAGTTTATATTTTATTCAATAAAATGAAGAAAAAAAACACATTTTATTTTCTAAGAGAGGTTGCCAGTGGTATTAAATACTTTATAAGTGGTTAGGGGTGGTATTAAATTGCAAAAATGGTTTATTAGTGTATATTTTATTCTATAAAATGAAGAAATTTATGCACTAAGTTAAATGAGATTTATGATATACATAAACTTAATAAGATTAGAGTATTTTATAATATAAGGTAAACATTAGGTTATATAACTTAGTAATTGGTAAGGAAAATAGGTTGGAAGATAAAGTGTAAAGTACTCACAAAATAATAATTTTAATGTATAAAATGAATAGGTAGTTGAGCATAACTTGTGAAGTATGTGATGATAATCAACCTTCCATTAGAAGAGACATAGAGGATGAGGATATTGGAAAAAAATGGTTTTTATGGTCATGGTTTTAATGTAGAATGGATTTACATTGCCTGAGTACCTTGAAAAAAAAATGCAATATTATTAATTGAGATAATCCTAACACTTCCCCTCCCCCCGCCTTTTATAAAAGACTCAATGACTTTATCAAAATAAAATCAATAGTTTCAACCTTAGTGACCAAGACACATTAGTATTTTTTATGTAGCACTTAGGAGCTCTTATTACCATTGCTAAATTTTTTTATTATGAAACCTTAAACCTAATCCAAATATGCCCTACCTATAACTATTTTTAGCTTTAGAAGAAAAATCTATGAACAATCAAAAGGCATTGTAATGGGATCTCCACTATCCCTTATAGTTGTAAACAATTTGGAGAAATTGTAAGCCTTAGGCTTAACGATTATCATCTTAAACTGAAATATTGGTTCTAGTTCATGGATGACACCTTAATCTTTTGGACCTATGGCCATCCTACCCTAAACTAGTTATGTGACAATCTTAATAGCTTACCCCCTGTTATCACTTAGAACTGTAAACATTTGTATATAACCCTTTGCCCAAAGTCCAATGCCTAAAATTGGTGTTAAATTGTTTTTAGTCTATGTTTCTTACTTAGGGTTGAAGCTTTAAAGAGGTTTGATGTAAAGCGTATTCTAATCCTATCGGTCATCCTCCACCATCATGCTTCCATAAGACATGTCTTGTCTAATCCATGTCACCGATCCTTTCCGCAATTTCGCAGCACAGTCTCTTATTGGTCTGTTTCGCTGCATAACCATTGTTCTGCCATTTTGCAGCATCACCATCAAGCCATTTCGCAGCATATTATGACAATTCAAAATTAAACGCGCTGCGAAATCGCAGATTCATGCGTTTTGCAGCGAATATTTCTAAAGGGGTCAAGTCCGTTAATGAGTCACCATTCCCATCCTCTCATGTCAGTTTTTCGTACCTCCCAAATGCTCATTAACCGTCACTCCACTAATAAATTTGCAGACATGCGCATCAGTATCAATCCAAATGAGTGTTACTATGCATAGATCTTTGTGATGATTGTGAATGTACATAAGTGACCAGCCCGTGTGATGATTATATGTGAGTTCGCAAGTGAAGCTGTTTTCAAGGGAGCCTGTTTCAAGCGAGGCTGAGCCAAAAGAAAGAAAGGGTCGAATTACTATTCCAGTCGAAGTTGTTGTTCACTGTCAGTGTGAAGGTTTCAAAGGCGAGATGGAAAAGAGAGGAAACCGGTCTGGAAAATGCCAAAGAACAGAGCCTGAAGGTTTAGACTTAGCATTAAGAGATGAGGGTGTGAAGAAAGCCTTCCAGGATGCCGGCTGTTGGAATTTCTGCAAGAAACTGCAGGGTGGCCATGCTCAGGTAACAAAGGATTTTGCTTTAAACTTCACCGGTTTGAATTCTAAAATAGCTATGTTAGAAGTTAAAGTGTCTCCAAAGGAAATAGCTGCAGTAACTGAGATCCCGAGAGGGGGACAAGAATGGTTTAAGAACTTCAAGTTCGATATGAGTCCATGCAGAGAATTCCTGAAAGAGGCACATGTGAATGAGGACCTGACAAAGGCTGTGCCTAGAAACTATGTTAAGGAGCATTATGCCCTGCTTCTCACCTGTATTCAGAAGTACCTAACTTGTGAGGGAAGATATAATAAAGTCTATTCCTACCACTTCAAGTTGTTGTTGCATTTTACTGGTAAAGCATCCATTGACATCCCCTTCTACTTGTTTCGAAGTCTGAGCAAAATGTGTGACAAAGTGCAGTTAAGAAAGGATGACTGTGAAACATCTCTATTTCACCATGGTCTGGTCAAGTTGTTAGTTTTGAATGGTCTTCAGAAAATAGGCAGAGATTGGGACTCGTTCATTTTCATGGCGGGTTTTCAAAGTAAAACAAGTCTGACTCCACGGCCTGTTAGAGAAAAAGAGCAGTCAGTTGAAGAGTCAGCTAAAGAGCCCACGATTGCTGAGCTTCAGAAGGAGGCTAAGGATAGAAGGAAGGTAAAATCAGAGTTAAGAAAGTTAGTCAAGCCACTGGTTAGTAAAGAACAGCCTCAGCCATCATCAAAAGGAGAAGCCCAACATAAAGAGATTGTACCTGGGCCAAAAGAATCCGAAAAAATGTCAAGGGTGAGGACAAGGAGTCAAATGATCAAAGAAAAAGGCAAAGCAGTGGCTGTTGAGGAAAGCCCGGTATCAAAGGCCAGCCTGAATGATTTGCTGGAAGCTATTGAGTTTGATCAAGCTGAGCCGACACACATTGAACCAATGCACATTGACTTGACACAGTCAACACCGGAAAGCACTAAGAAATCTAAAGCTTCGAAAAGACTGAGGTTTGATGAACCAGGTGATGAGTTTATCTTCAAACCAAGGAAACCCCTCACAAGAAAGCAAGCAAGGGAAGCTGAGAAACTGCCCAGAACAGAGGAGGTAAAGGAAATAAAGGAAAAACCTCTCACAAGAAAGCAAGCAAGGGAAACTGAGAAACGGCCCAGAACAGAGGAGGCAGAGGAAATCAAGAAAATAGGTTCAAATAGAAAAGGCATCATTTCCCAAGGAGGAAATATCATATCTACAAAGGACCAGTTGGAGGCAACTAAAAGTGAAATGGCTAAGATGAAGAGTGCCAAAGCTGAAATCAAAGCCATGGAAAAGGAGGTTGCAAAATTGAAAGCACAGCTAAATAAATTAGCTGCTAAATGAAATTGTTGATTCTGAGTAAGGTGTTGTTCTAAAGTTTTGTACAATTTTGCTTAAGTTCATTATTTTGAAGGCATGTAAACATGGCTATATATATCCAAGGTAAAAAGGAATTTTGAAATCAGGCGGCAGAGCAGTTAAAATCACAGAGAAAATTGAAATTGTTTAAAACAGTTGCGAAACTGCTGTAGGTGTTGATTTTTAAACATAGGCAAACAGTTTGATGAAATACTCAGAAATTTGCAAAGGGAACACCTCAGTGACGTGAAAGGGATCAAAGCAAGCTGCCACAGCCATTCAACATATGCCAGGTGTACCTTTAGTAAAAGGTAAAATGTTTTAAGCTAAGTTTGGAATTTTTGGTTGTAAAGCCACTTTATTCTCGATGATTAGGGTTTGAAGGGAGCTGCATATGAAAATTTTTGGTTGGCACACTTGTACAGAAAAAAAGCCTCCAGTATATCAGGAACGTGGTAATGCCATATATTATCCGGTTATTAAAGAATTAAAGGACCTACTGCTGCATACTCGGTGATGCTAGGTGATGGAGGACCAGAACTGAAAGTTTAGGGATATTTTCAGCCAACATGGAGCGGATCAAAGTCTTCAGCATCCAAAGCAAACATGGAACATTAATTGCTCATTTCATGCCATCTCAGCCAAATACAAAGGAAACCAAGTGTCAAAGCTGCAAGGAGGAATCTTTCTATGAAGGAGATAGAATTAGAGTTATAATTAGATTAGAACTCTTTAGAACTTCTGTTAATGATTGTTGTATTAAATAAGTTTGTTAAAAACAGATAAGGGTCATTAGTGACAGTCATCGAGCTCCCCTCATGCTGGAGGAGGAAGCTCCAAGTAGTTAGAGTTGTGTTGCTATATATAGCTGAATTATCTATGTAACAAGGGTTGGATATTTTGAAAAAACAGAGTATTGCTTTGGCTTGTGTAAAAACCCAGTTTTAGTAATATAAATTTGCTGCTTATCTTCTCAGGATCTTACGGTGTTTCAAACTCAAATGCCTCAGATAATGTGGTTTTGCTTTTATGTTTTGATGTTTTACAAGTTGTAATGAATACAATCACTCAGAATTCACTTATGCTGCTCTGATTTCCGTGTGTGTAAATTTGAAACTGCAGGTTTCTATGCAAAGAAGTTTTTTTGAGTATTTAAACATTACATGCCCTGACTTCTATGCATGAGCAGTGTTATAGCTTACTGAATATGATCAACTCCATAAGCCTAATGGAAGTCTTTGTAATGTCTGTCCAGCCAACATGTTTATTAAATTTACTTTACAAGAGCTAGCCCTCTTATCAACAATCAAAATCAATAACTTTTTTTGAGAGAGCCCTCTCAAGCTAGGGAGGCTAATCCTTAGTCAAAAGATTGGTCTGAAATAGTTACACAGAGTCTACCTGATCAGCAGCCCCTCAGTGCTGGATTTTGTGATAACACCCCCTCACTTTCAATTTACAATGGAAATTGAATAATACATATCTCCCCCATTTTTAGATGTTGTAGCTACATCTTAACTTGATGGTTCCCTTTCCCTTCAATTTTTTAGGAAAAGGTAAAATACCTCCACCCTCAACCCCACCACCACCCAACTCAAAAATTGGTTGTCCTAAAATATCTAGTTTATAGAGTTACTAGCATGTTTGACCCTCAACATCTAAACAAATAATGTTCCAATATCATTAAAGTGCTCCAATTAAATGACTACTCTCCCTCTAATATCAATAAAACTTTACTAGTTGTCCTCCAACTTGAAATGAAGAACACCATATATGATTCTCCATTCAAAGGCCAAATTTCTCTTCCTTATATTCATTGATAAATTATCCAAAATTCTAGCCAAAATGAATACCAAAAGTCACTTTAAGCTTTAAAAAACTTTCAAATGGTTATTCAAAAGCATCAAACATGGATATGATCCATTTCTCTCCCAAGATGTCTAACAAATTCCTTGTTCTTGTGGCAAATCCAACACTAATATATTAGTCCAAATTCACCTCAAGGATCATATTGTTGACACCTTTCATAAATGCCTATATAAATCAATGATCATTGTGCACTCTCATAACACTAAACATTTAATGTTTTTTTGAGAAAACCAAATCTTAACATCTACTCCTTATTACTCATATCAAATTATCAAAAATCCTTAGAAATTGGTAAATTCCCTAACAATTCTGATTGAAAATATAACTATACTCTTAGGTGGTATTGGAAGTCAATAATCTACAAAATTCTCTTATAATTTCTCTCATCTCAATTCTAACATTCTTTTTAAGTATATTTTTTTATCTAAACACTCCTATCTTATATCCCCGCTTTTTGTGTTTATTCCTTAAATAATTATAAGCCTATTTATTTGTATTTTAATAATCAACCCCTCTTTTATTATGTGAGATATTAATTTTCAATTATATATATATGTGTGTGTGTGTGTGTGTGTGTGTGTGACCTTATTTTTATATTTTTTATTTAATGTGTGATGTTAGCTCCCTATACTACTAGTGTAACCCCTTATTGTTATTAGTGCAACCTCTTTATTATATTGTTGTGCCCATGTAGTCGTCATATTGTTATTATTGTGCCCCATAGAAGCCCACTATTGTTATTGTTGTGCCCTTGCATTATTATTGTTATGTCGGCTCTCATTACATTATGACCCCTTAGACTCCTATATATAGAAAGGAGGTCTTGTCAATTGTATCATCCAAGAATTGTTCATTTGTGTAATTTAAAGGAGGTTGCCCCCTTGAAGAGGCAGAATTCTAAGGCGTTCATCTTTATTTTCTACCTTTTTGTGAGATCTGTCCATAACATTTGGTATCAGAGCTTTGGATTTTAGGGTTTCGCTGCTCCAAACAGGTCATCATGGAATTTTCGCTATAAATATTTTGCTACCATTTCATAAGCTAAAATAAAAAACTCAGTTTAGAAGAAATTAGTCTAAACCTCGGATTTGAATTTTAGATCTTGTCTCACTATATTTTTGGATATATGATCTAAGGAAGTAAATGTTTTTGCAAGCTCCATAATTTCATCTCAAATAGGTCATCATAGAATTTTCGCTATAAATTTATTTATGTGAATGTTCAAACTCTGAAATTAAAACCCATTTGAGAAAAAATCTTGATGAAGCTCAGGTCCAAATTTCAGATCTCGTCTTGCTATATTTTTAGAGATATAATCTGAGGAATTTAGGGTTGTTGCAGACTCCTGAATTTCATTCTAAACAGGTGACCTTGGGAAAATCGTCATTACTTTTGCTTTAAGCATCAGATTGAAATAGCATAAGTAGTTCCAGAAATAGGAT
This sequence comes from Pinus taeda, assembly GCA_000404065.3. Classification (NCBI taxonomy): domain Eukaryota; kingdom Viridiplantae; phylum Streptophyta; class Pinopsida; order Pinales; family Pinaceae; genus Pinus; species Pinus taeda. Next base: position 9,895 of record APFE031403547.1, read on the forward strand.
GAGCTGAAGGTTTTTGTGTATATTTTTCAAATTCGAAGGTCGAAATAGTGACATGTGGCACGTCGTACAAGTTCACTCTACTGAAAATTATATAATCATGTCATATTAGGAGATTGGGCATAACTCTTTCTTGGAGAATCCAATTTTGATCATACTGGTGGCATTGGAAAGAGGACTTAGAGGACTACCGCAAGAAGCAATTTCAGACCTTGTTTATTGGCAATTATAGAGATACAATAGATTCAATATCGAGCTTCTACAAAGAGAAAAAAGGTGTGTAGTCTTTTTAAAATTTTGCAAAGTTTGGGTTGAAAAAATTAGTTTGAAGTTTAGAGGGCATAGTGAAGCATAATTATCATTAACTGATGCCCCGAAGAAAGAAAATGGAAACATCTAGTAAGAAACCTGAAATCTCTAGCATGACTCATGAAGAAGAGGAAGAAATGCAACATCATATATCAAAATTACGAGACCAAGCGCAACAAATTTCACTCTCACAAAAGGTAACAAAAGCTAAGATTGATGGTTTAAAGAAAGGTGTGGAAGCTAAGATGAATGGCGTGTAAGCTAATATGAATGGCGTTCAAGTTAAGATTGTGTGGAAGCTAAGATGGATGTCATGGAAGCTAAGATGAATGGCATGGACGCTAAGATGGATGGTATAGAAGAAAAACTAAAAGGAAACATGGAATGTTTGAAGAGAGATTTGACTAAGTTGCTACAAGAAATGCTTACTAATGGTGAAAGGGTAATAAATGAAACTCGTGATGAGAAAAAAATAAATGTTAATCATGAATTCATAGACTCTAATGTTGGATTGAAGACCCACCATGTCCCAAAGATCGATATGAGGAAGTTTGATGGCAAGGATCCCGCAACATGGACACTAGAGATGGAGAAATTTTTCGATCTCCATAATGTGAAAAACATACAAAAGGTACAAATTACGACTTTATATTTGGAACCAAATTAGTTTGTATGGTATCAATGGCTTTTCTCTCATGAAAAAATTGTCACTAGGGTAATTTTTACAGCAGAAATGATAGCACATTATGAGGATACAAAAAGCAACACTTTTTTTAGCCAACTAATAAACCTCAAACAAAAGGGTTCAATGACGGAGCACATTGAGGACTTCCAAAAATTGAATATAAGGGTAAAAGATATTCCAAAGGAGCATAGGATTCATGTGTTCATAGGGACTTTAAAGGATAACATCCAACATGAGTTTCGCCTTTGGGGACCTGATTCATTGGAGAAGGCTTTCAGGTTGGCAAGAAAAATGGAAATAAAAATTATGGCAACAAGGAAGCCTACCAACTCACAACTATAGATTATGGAAAGTGTTGTTTCCCAAATAGCTCTTCCAAACCTACAAGGTTGACGCCAAAAATTGAAAAAAAAAAAAAAAATTGCTTTGTTATAGTTGTGATAGAAAATGCAATAAAGGTCATAAGTGTGTTGAGAAGAAACTAATTTACATATATTGTGAAGAGGAGGAAGAAAAGGAACAAGAAACATCAAAATAAGAGGATATACACTAGGGACAAACCATAGAGAAAGAAGAAATGAATCCGGCCATATCTTGTACTGCATTGGCCGAAATTACCATTACTCAAACTCTCAAGATAGAAGGACATATCAAGAAGAAAAAGGTAATAGTGTTGATTGATTCTGGCAGTACTCATAATTTTATTCATTGTAAGATAGCCAAGGAATTTTATTCATTGTAAGATAACCAAGACATTGAATTGCTTCTTATATCCAGCACCAAAGTGTCAAGTTATGGTTGCAAGTGCAGGAACCATAAATTGCTCTGGAAAGTGCCATAATATCAAGCTATCGATGGGAGAATATGTATTGAATAGCCCAATGCTTTCCATTCCAATGGGTGGTTTTGATGTTGTACTAGGAGTCCAATG
>APFE031403551.1:0-86998 GCA_000404065.3 Pinus taeda
AGTCTTTGAAATCATGATCAACATTTTTTTTTTCCTCATCACGAGTTTCCTTTACTACCCTTTCACCATTAGTAAACATTTCTTGTAGCAACTTTGTCAAATCTCTCTTCAAATCTTCCATGTTGCCTTTAAGTTTTGCTTCTATACCATCCATATTAGCTTCCACACCATCCATATTAGCTTCCATGCCTTTCTTTAAACCATCCATGTTAGTCTCTGTTACTTTTTGTGAGAGTGAAAATTGTTGCACTTGGTCTCGTAATTTTGATATATCATGTTTCATTTCTTCCTCTTATTCATGAGTCATGGTAGAACTTTCAGGTTTCTTACTAGTTGTTTCCATTTTCTTTCTTCGGGGCATCAATTAATGATAATTATGTCTCACTATGCCCTTTTAATCACTTCAAAATAATTTTTCAAACCAAACTTATACAAATTAAAAAGAAAAAACTACACACCTTTTTTCATTTTGAGGGAGCTCGATATTGAATGTATTGTATCTCTGTAATTTTAGATCTACAAGGTCTGAAATTGCGTCCTGTGGTAGCCCTCTCTTTCTAACCCCACCAATTTGATCAACATTGGATTCTTCAAGAAAGAGTTATGCCAAATCTCCCACAATGGCCTGATTATAGAATGGTTCAGTAGAGTGGACTTGTATGACCTGCCACATCTCAGTGTTTCGAACTTCGGACTTGAAAATGATAGACAGAAAGCTACAGTCCATCCTCTTTCTGTAACTTCTCACTCAATTTCAATCCGATGCTCAGAGAGAAAGTTTCGATGATTTTCCCAAGGTCACCTGATTGGGATGTAATTCGGGAGTCTCTGAAATCCCTAACTTACTTGGATCATATATCTGACAATATAGGGAGAAAAGATCTGAAGTTAGGCCCTGAGGTTCATCAAGATTTCGGCTGCAACAGGTTTTAATTTTAGCTTCTAAAACATCGTAGAAACAAATTATGGTGAAAATTCCACAATGACCTGTTTGGATCAGCGAAACCCTAGAATCCAAAGCTCTGATACCAAATGTTATGAAACCAACTCACAAAATAGAAGAAAAGATAGATAAATGATTTCAAAATCAGCCTCATCAAAGAGGAAACCTCCTTTATATTACACAAATGAAAAATTCTTGGATGATACAAATGACAAGACCTCCTTTCTGTATATAGGAGTATAAGGGGTCACAATATAAGCAGAGCTGACATAACAATAATAATGTAAGGGCACAACAATAATAATAGCGAGATTCTATGGGAAACAATAATAACAATATGTAGACAACATGGGCACAAAAATAACAATAAGGGGCCACAATGACAATACTAATAAGGGAATACACTAGTATTATAGGGACCTAACAATGCATTTATACTTAACCCTCAGCATGAGTCCACAATATCTAGGTTGACAGGAAACATAACTGAGATACATGTGATATGTATTCTTGTTTTTCCAAATAACAAAATCATACATATCATAACACTATACTTTCTCATTTATGGTTTTAATTCGCATTGCAATGTTTTACTTTCATAGTTTTTTCTTGTTTCCATTAAGCCACCCCTGCTTAGTCCCGTCAACAACATTAGTCATAAATATGCATTCACTTTCAAAATCATTTTAGTTTCATGCGTACAATACTGTCATGCATAAAAGTATATGCAAATATTCATTAATGTGTATATGTCAATAATATTTAGTGTAACAATCCAAACATTTCCAATTTCCCACAGTGTACTGTTATCAACAGACCAGCATAAGAACTACCATAAGCACTTATTTACAACTTGCAATAAGCTTTAATCAAAACCAATTCTTGCATATAAGTTTTAATAGTTAGTCATGCGACACTAACTAATCATCCATGACAAGGCTCAATCAACAACTAATTATTACAATCAAGTCCCACTACTTGACTCATTGTTTTTTTGTTTTTTGTTTTAACATTTAAAGGGGTTCTTCTAATATCCTTTTTAAAACACTCTATCATCCTCTTCAAGGACATTCCCCATATTTTTCATTCAAGCATTTATTCTTTATCCATAATGCATTGTAACTTTAGTCATGTCTCATTAATATTTTCATATTTTCAAAGCTTGGTAGTTGTTTCTCACTTTCCTTAGTGAGTGTTTAAGATTATTCATAGGTGTAACAAAGGTTTGTTTGTTTGTTTTGTTTTGTTTTGTTTTTTTTTATCCTCATCAGTATTCAAATGTCATGAACATATTTTTGCAGGATGCCTTATTACTTACTACTCTTTAATGAAATTATAAACATGAATTACACATCTCATGTCAAAAGTAGTCTACTTCATCTATCAATATGTAGATTGTTAGTCTCATACCTAAGCTGATGCCCACTAGTAGCATACCTCAATTTCTTTTCTTCTTAACAATTCCAAAGGTGCCAGTGCTGCAACCCAAATCTGATACCACTTGTAACATCCATCGGTGACCTCACATGAAAATGAAGGGGAGTTATAATTTTTTTATACAAATTACCCATGGGTAATTATCCAAATAACTATTCCATATCTTCATGAACCATTAGATAGCATGTTCATCAGCACATAGAGTAACTTTCAATAGAGGAATAGTATATTGCATAACCATTAACAAACATTGTTGTAGTATATTAACATAAACTGTATGACGAACCTTGCATCCATTTCATGATTCCCTTAACCAGATTAATTAATCACATACTTGACATCATGAACATCACATGAGCCAAGAAATCAACATCATTAAACTAACACAATAATCAATCACACCATTGAACACCGATATACCCTAGAAACCCTGTAGGGTGAAAACCATCAAACGTTTAATTTTATTACTAAATGCTCGTGAGGGTGTTCACCCCTCACTCAATGGCTTATAAGGGAGTCCATCCCTTAATCATTGTCATAAAATATTACAAGAAAATATCATTCCAATACAACATATTTAGCTAATATCTATTACAATCACCATGATATCATTTATCCATAAACCTTCAATCTTCATATTTTTGTGGCGTTGTTGTTCCTTCAGTGGACCATCTTGCATCTCACACTCATTTGCATGGACCATTATTTATTTACTTGCCACCATGTTAAGCATAACCTTTCCTGCCATTGTTTTCATCATCATACGTTGATATCATGATTACATAAAGTATTAGTCAACCAATTCATAAATCTAGACTATTGATGCTTCACCATGTATTCATATACATTCATGAAATGTAAGAAAAATATCGTGACATGCTTTCATTAACAACATTGCATATGCACTAGTTATAATCATATAACCATCTAAGCATGTCTATAAAATAAATACCACATTAACTAATATTTCCTTTACACAAGCACATGTTCTTGCAAGACAAATCACTACAACTATCCAAACATTCCTTTAAAAGAAACTAACACATCAGTTATGATCTTCGTGCATACCTATTACATAAATTTTATCAAGAAAACTAGCCCTTCAGCTATTTCTTTTGGTGCATGGAAACGTGTAAAGAAATCTAACACAACAAATGCTATTCCTATGCGAATGCATACACTTTCCAAAGGAATGCTTAACACAATAGAGTATGCAAACACGTGTTTCCTTTCAAGGAAATCTAGCACAATAGGGCATACAAAACATGTTTCTTAATCCATAAAACTAATGTAGTAAAGCATACCAACATTACCCATATATATATTCTAAGGAAACCAATACAGTACTTATGGTTTTTGTGGAGTAAATTCATCTTCTTTCCCAAACAATCTTTTCCAATGTAAGCTAGCAGAACATGCTATCTTTTCTTGCATATAATGTATATTTTTTCTAAACGAAAGCTAATACAAATGATGCATGCATGTACATGATATTATTCCAAAAGAAACTAACATAATAGTTATGATAGCATAAAATTAATCACATATTTTTTTTAAAGAAATATAACTCAATAGTTCTATCCATGCAAATGAAATATCTCTTTAACATAACTATTCTTTGTGTATGTAAGATGTAGAAAATCTGATGTAGGTTAACCCGATAATGCAATATAAATCAAAGAAAAATAATATAACCTACTTATACTATCAATTTGTGGAATCTTAAAGATCGAGCTGAACAATATAACTAGAAGAAGAAGAATCAATGACACAATACACATGAAAATACTTTGGGGAAAGCCTCAACTAAAAATCCCACACTATTGTATTATCATATAGGTGGAAATACATAGGAATTATACAAAGCCTTAGCTCTCACAGCTAGCCAACTCTCAGTACAATACTCACAGATGCTCACAGGAAATCTTGGCTTCTCTCAAGCCTTCCTCTCTTCCCTCCAAGCTCCTATTTCCTTGTGTTGTTCCTTGTGGAAGATTTTCCTGTTACCAAGTGGAAGACCTCCTCCAAAACTGCGTAATCCTCAAGGATTATTCATTGACTGCATGCATGAGTTTTCTTTATAAGAAAACACATGCAACTGATAGTACACTGTCCTTGACTTTAATCTCATATGAGTATTTCTCATAATAGACATGAATGAGTTTCTGATGAGGGAATCTTTAGTTAATTGGAGTAGCACTAGTTGAGTGCATGCATGCATCAACTGATTGTTAACTCACCATTAGTTCCTCAAAAAGTTTGGAACTAATTTAACTGGACTTAACTTAGTAAAATGAGTTAACTAATTACAACTCAAATATAACTCAATCTTATCTCCTTAATTTAAGGGATAATTCTTGCATGACTTCAGAAAGACTTCTAACTTGAATTTCTCCAACAAATTAATTCAAAATAAATTAATTAATTTTTTGCAAGTAGCTGTTAAGACTAAATTCGATTTTAATTCATAATTTAATTCAAGGACAAATTAAATTGGAATATTCTTGTTGCCATATTTCAAAACTTCCTCTCAACAAGAAAGGGATTATCTGCCACCCCAATCCTGTCTCTATGAACTCGAATTTACACTTTGACAATGCCTTTGTCAAAATGTCAACATCTTGCTCCTCTGTCGAAATATATTGTAGCAACATGATCCTCCTCGTTACACAATCTCTCAGATGATGATACCAAATGTCAATGTGCTTGGGCCTATCATGAAATATTGTATTCTCAGAGAGTTTGATACAACTCTGATTATCACAATAGATCATAGTTGGATCCATCCTCTGATCAAACAAACCAACTGGGATTTTCCACATCCAGATGGCCTCACATGCTGCCTGACTTGCAACCATGTATTCTGCCTCTGCCAAGCTGATTGCAATTGACCTCTATTTCCTGCTGTACTAAGAAAATGCCGCTGACCCAAAGTTGAAAATCCTTCTTGATGTACTCTTCCGATTTGATGGACTCCCTGCCCAATCTGCATCAGTGAAGCCCTGTAGCTTCACTCCCTCTGTCTGTCTGTACCATAATCCATATTGAGATGTGCCTCTGAGGTATCTCAATACATGCTTTGCTGCCTTCCAAAACATCTTGGTAGGTTGAACCATTGCTTGACTTAGCTGGTTCACCCATAGCACAAATCTGGTCGTGTGTTCACTAAGTACATTAGTGAACCCACAAGCTGCCTGTATATAGTAGCCTCTACCACTTCTCTTGAAGTAGCAACCTCTGTCCTCCAGTTACATGCTAGAGGAGTCTGAATGGGCTTTCACTTCTCCATGTGGATTCTCCTGAGTATCTCATTGGCATACTTTTCTTGAGACACAAACAACTCCCCATCCTTTTGCCACACTTCCATGCCAAGGAAGTAATGCATGAGACCCATGTCTTTCATCTCGAATTCTCTTGCAAGGTTTTCCTTGCAAGACACAATCAAATGATCATCACCAGTCAATATGAGATCATCAACATAAAGTACGATGATCAACAACTTACCTTTCACCATGATGTGGTACAGGTTTGCATCTGCTTCACTCTTTGTGAAGCCCAACCCGGTGAAGTAGTTGTCTATCTTGGTATTCCAAGCACGAGGTGCTTGTTTCAGCCCGTACAACGCTCTCTTGAGTCAACACACATGCGACTCATGATCGAAGGTCTCAAAACCTTCCGGCTACTCTATGTACACCTCTTCCTCAATCTGGCCATTGAGGAATGCAGTCTTCACATCCATCTTATGGACCTTCCAACCCATCTGTGCTGATAGTGCCAACATAGATCTAATAGATGAGTACCTTGTGACATGAGCAAAAATATCATCATAGTCAATCCCCTCGACCTGTGAAAATCCATGGGAAACAAATCTTACCTTATGCTTCTCCACAGTACCATCAACAGCTTGCTTTACCTTATAAAGCCAACGGGAACTCACAACTCTGCTGTCGGCTCAAGCTTCTTCCGTGCATCCTTTGCCACATGGCAATATACCGGTGAGCCAAGGATCCTGCAGTGACCCAGATCTGGTCTCTTACCGGAGAAATATTCCTCTGGTGTCTTCATCCCAAGTATGCGATGCGTGCTTCTATTATGCCAATAGACTACTGCGTTTCATGCCTCAGCCCACAAGTGAAGTGGTAGGCCTTGGTCATGCAGCATTGCCCATGCTGCCGCTACAATAGTTTTGTTCTTCCTCTCGGCCACCCCATTCTGCTGCGGGGTATGAGGTGCTGTCAATTCTTTTTTAATTCCTTCCACTGCACAGAAGTCCTTAAAATCTTGAGAGACATATTCTCCCTTGTTGTCGCTTCTCAAGGCCTTGATCTTATTCCCTGACTCTTTCTTGACCAAAGCTTTGAACTCACAAAACTTTGTGAAGGTTTGGTCCTTCTTCTGCATGAAATAAATCCAACATTTACGAGAATAGTCATCAATGAAAGTCAAATAATACGTTTGCTTCGCTGTGAATGCCGTTGAGAATGGTCCACACAAATTAGTATGAACTTGCTCTAAGATAGCCTCTGTTTGACTGTCTCGATCATGAAAGGAAGACTTGGTGTACTTTCCCAAGGTACAACCTTTGCATGTGTCAACTTGCTCAAGTTTACCTTTGGGAAGCCTTGTAGATATCTGCTGCATTATCTTCAAAGCCCCATGATGAAAATGGCTCAATCGCCTATGCCACAACTCACCAATTTCTTGGCTTTGCACCAATTATGATTTCATACTCAATGCTGCACAATCATCTACCTCTAGTTTATAGAGATCCTTCACCCGAATCCCTATCCTCTTGGTATGAACCATGTCTATGTTTCTTAGGAACGCCTTTCCTTTACTGAAGACAACATTGTAGCCTTTGTCCTCCAACATTGTGACCGACACCAAGTTCTTCTTCAGTCTAGGCACATACTTCACATCTGTCAAGGTGATAGGAGCTCCATGCTCCCTATGAAAAGCAACCGTGCCCACTCCTGAAACACTATACCTTCCGTCGTCACCCATTTCTATGCACATCTTGACGTCTTTCTCCTCTAAGGCACTGAATAAATTTTTATCACCAGTCATGTGGAATGAGGCTCGATTGTCAAGATACCAGACACAACCTATCATCGATGACACCATGCATGTGATGAGGGTAAAGTCCATTTTGAACTGAGAGGCTAATGCCTCACCTTCCGATCCTTCTGAGGATCCCTTCTTGGACTTCTTCGATGGGTAATTAGTCACATAATGTCCCATCTTGTGACAATTAAAGCATCTTACTTTAGACATGTCACCCTTCTTCCCTCCATGAGAAGAATTTGATTTCAAATGGGAAGCCTTCCCCTTCCCTTTCTTTACCTACTTACTAAGGCCAGATTTTCTTCATCATCATTCTTGGATGAAGAACCATCTTGTGTGCTTCTCCTGATCTCCTCCTGCATAAGATATGACCACAGTCGTTCCCAATCCAATAGTTTCTCCCTTCCATTCATAGAGTCCTGGTAGCTATTCCAACTCTTTAGAAGGCAAAGGAGAGCAAGGCTCACCATATCATCTTCGGTAGTAGTTATTCCCACACTGCCAAGCTCATTTCTGCAGGTGGTGAGCTTGTTCAGATATGTGGAAATAGTATCTCTCTTCTCCATCTTGATTCTTTAAAGCTTATCCTCGAGCACCAATTTCCTCTGCTCACTACTGTTCTGGTAGAGGTCCTTCAATGTCTTCCACATTGAAAATGGAGTATCCTTCCCATGGATATTCGAGACACTAGGTCTCGAACTCCCTCAAGGATGATCCGTCCCACCTTCGCCACACACTTCTTCCACTCAGCCAAATCTTGTGCATTAGTTGAAGCTGGCTTTGGGATTTCTTGATCAATGAATTCCTTCAAGCCATTGTCTTCTAATACAACCTCCATTCTATTCTTTCCATGCTATGTAATTCAAGCTACCTTCCAAGGCATACTCGAGTCTCAAGCCATAGAACGCCATTGGCCAACCTTGAAGTATGATATGAATTCGATTTGCACCTGCAACCCTGAACTTCAAACTTCGAATTCTCTTCTCAGTATATTGTTCACAACGTTGATACCGTGTAGAAATTTCTACAGATCTAACTCTGATACCATCTAGAAAATCTGATGTAGGTTAACTCGATAATGCAATATAAATCAAAGCAGAATACTATAACCTACTTCTACTATCGATTTGCGGAAGATTAAAGATCGAGTTGAACAATATAACCATAAGAAGAAGAATCAATGACACAATACACATGAAAATACTTTGGGGAAATCCTCAGCTAAAAACCCCACACTATTGTATTATCATACAAGTGGAAATACATAGGAATTATACAAAGCCTTAGCTCTCACAGCTAGCCAGCTCTTAGTACAATCCTCGCAGATGTTCACAGACAATCTTGGCTTCTCTCAAGCCTTCCTCTCTGTCCTCCAAGCTCCTATTTGCTTGTGCTGTTCCTTGTGGAAGATTTTTCTATTACAAAGTGGAAGACCTCCTCCAAAACTGCGTAATCCTCAAGGATTATTCCTTGACTGCATGCATGAGTTTTCTTTATAAGAAAATACATGCAATTGATAGCACACCGTCCTTGACTTTAATCTCAATTGGGTCTTTCTCAGAATAGACATGCATGAGTTTCTGATGAGGGAATCTTCAGTTAATTGGAATAGCACTAGTTGAGTGCATACATGGATCAACTGACTGTTAACTCACCATTAGTTCCTCAAACAATTTGGAGCTAATTTAATTGGACTTAACTTAGTAAACTGAGCTAACTAATTACAACTCAAACATAACTCAATCTTATCTCCTTAATTTAAGGGATAACTCTCGCATGACTTCAGAAATGCTTCTAACTTGAATTTCTCCAACTAATTAATTCAAAATAAATTGATTAATTATTTCCAAGTAGCTGTTAAGACTAAATTTGATTTTAATTCACAATTTAATTCAAGGACAATTTAAATTGGAATATTTTTGTTGCCATATTTCAACACAAGAGCTTATCATAATAGTCTTTTTTTATTTATTGTACCCAACACATATCCCTCCTTTAAGATGGTCTAGCTATTTATGTTATATATGGAAATGCTATTGTTTCTATGGTTATGCACATGTGTTCTTTCAAATAAAATAATTGTTTATGTGTGCAAGTAACACACACTTATTTTCTAGAACCCAACATAGTTTCTCTATCTTTTATGTTCAAAATTTTCATGCATTTGTTTTCAAGAAATTATCATAATCAACCATTGTTTTGCGCATAATAACTAGAAAGCCTTTTTTAGAATAATAACAATGTTAACATTTTATGCATTAAACCATGCAATTAATTCAAACTATCCAATATATAACACACACATAATTTATCTTTTTACCCAACAAAACATATAACTTTTGCAAACTCTTGCAAATGAATTAACATAATTGACTTATTTTTCACGAAAAAGAAAAAACATATTCTTTCCAAAGAAGATTCTTGTTATTTCACAGACTGTCTGGGCACTGTGACAATGACTCAGAGCGGGGGTTATCACCTTGATCGCTAATCTCTCTGTTTAAGTTGTCTCCCAATAGCAGACTAAAGGGGGTAGACCCCACAGAAATGGGATGAAGGAGAACTAGTTGGGAACCAACCAGTTTGAGAAACACAGTTAAGCGACCAAGTACTTGTTTTAGATTTAGTAAGACTTATAAGATTTGATTAGATTTAGACAATTGATACTAGTGCCTTACAGAGTCAACTATATTGCTAGGAAATTTAGGAACAAGTAATTGATGAGAAATTGCTTCTTGGATGAATAACTATCTTATATGAAATGCATATCCTAAAAACTAATGTGAGATGTGGGAATATTGGTTAATTTTAGTTAAATGCCTATCTAAGTTTTAACCCTTCGATCCTTTCTATATCGAGCCTGATTTCATAGTAAGTGGCAGAGAGAAGTTAAGGTGAAACACACTAAGGTGTGATTAAGGATATCATTCCTGAAAATCTAACGTATCTGGTGCCTCTGTCGCTACTGAGAGATGTGGTTTTGACAACTACAAGAGCACCATTTTAAGTACTATTAAAACCAGACTTCTCAAGCAAAGATGGATGGGTATCTATCTTTCTATCAACTCGACCAAGCTTATGCTTGGAAGTAAATTTTAATTATGCAAGGCTAACCTAATATACAAATGCACAAAATGATTAGAAGATGAAGCTAGATCAAGGATTGAAAGCACTTATGTCACGATTTATTTCTGAGTTATATGCCAAAGCCTTTAATCGCCAAAATAAATATTCACTTCATTAGACAATGACTGAAAGATAAATTTTTAGCAATATGCTTAAAATATCACAATATAATGCACAAAATTCAATCACAAGCTTATCACTTCAATTTCTCTAAATTCTTTCTAATGCAATTATAGCTCAAAGAGAACAAAAACTTCTTCACAAATTTTCAAGATAACTCTCAAGATAATGTCAATTATGTAGATGCTCAAAATACTCAAATTAGGAATGTAAGATATACAATTTTCCACAAGTCTATGATAGAGTATTCAATAAAAAATGTAGATCACAATTATTTGAAAAATTCCAAACTAAATATGCAAGAAATATCCAATATTTCAAGTAAATAATCCCATGCTTAGAGAAATTAAAAAAGATTTAAAATCCAATGCCAATGATTATGTAACTTAGCTGAAGCATGCAAAATGATTAAACACTTAAATTTAAAAAATTAATTACCATAAAAAACCATGAAATTTAAATGTTAATCAAATAAACACTTCAAGCATTTTCAGAATTAAAATGATTTTCTTAAATACCCCAATCTATAAAATATTTATTTTTCCTTTTATAGTCAAGCTTAGAGATAATTTAAAATTTAAGTTACTTTCACTATAGGAAAAAAAAAAAAAAAAGAATATCACATTTTTTTTTTTTTAAAAAAAATTTGAAAAAATCCCCAAAAAGCCGTCACAAAAAAAAGAACTTTAGTCATACCTTTATTAAATGTAATTGAATTTAATGTGATACATGTTAAAAATTAAAATAAATTGAACGGATAAAATGAATCTTTTTTGATGTGAAAAAGTCAAAATTTTAATTTTTGATTTTTAAAAGGTCAAAGCTAAAATTTTATGATAAAGTCGATTTTTATTTTGGTTTTTAATGGGCCAAACGCCACACATAAAATTAAAAATAATTGATTTTTTTTTTTTTTTTAAGGGAAAACCAAAAATTGGAAATGAAGATTGAATGAAGGCGTTAAAGTGAAAAGAGACAAAAAAAAAAAAAAAAAGTTTCTTATTGTTTTGTGATTAGGGATTAGGTAAAATCAAGGAGAGTAAAGGTAGTGAGGGAGAGTTGTACGTAGGTTCGAGGGAGCATCAAGGAGAAACCCACCCGCAGGTAGAGAGGGGATGAAGGACGCGGGGAATAGAGGAAACTTAGTTGTGCGAAGGAAGTGAGGGTTGAGGGCAGCAAGTAAGGAAAAGTTGCGGGTAGAAGAGAGCTCGAGGAAGAAGGAAGAGATGCGAGGATGAAGAAGGGACGCACAGGGGAAGGGTAAGACTTGGGTAGTGAAGGGAGAATGAGTTAACACAGGAAAGGAGAAGAAAAGCGCTGCGAAGGCTAAGGAGCAAGGAGAAGTAAAGAAACACATGAACGAAAGAGGGTGAAGAACGCAAGAAAATAAAGCGAGACATTGAGGGAAAGCATAATAGAAAAAAGGAGATGGAGGAAAAACACAGTAAGGAAAAGAAACGATTTAGGGAAGAAAAAAATACAGCAAATGAGAAGCCTCAAGGCAACAAATAGGAGAAAAAAATGGTAGCCCAAGGGCCCTATAACAAATTTCCCAGAAAATTATATTTGTATTTTTGCTTTGAATTTTGTTTTTTTTGTTTGTTTTTGTTTTGTTTTGTTTGTTTGTTTGTTTGTTTGTTTTTTTTTTTTTTAAAGAAATTTACTTATGAAATCTTTAGATCTAAATTTGAAACCCTGGATTGAAAATCTCTTTGAATAATTTGTCCTTGCAAAATGGTATTGAGGCCAGATATTTCCCTCCAAAGTCTAGATCTGGATTCAAAGTGATGGAATCCTTGATATCTGTACCTGCAAAATGGAAAACAAAAATACCTAGATCTCGATATATAAAAAAAATAAATAAAACCCTAAGACCCAAATTAAAAAAATTCTTAGACCTATACAAGATAATTACAGACATATACAAATGAGTTGTAGATCTATCAGATATGAGGAGTATGAGTCCAACTCCACTCCCATATCTATATATCTAAGGCTCTTCTTAGCCAGATATATCAATTTTGCACAAGTTATAAAACATATTTAAGATTTTTAATGAGCTACCAGCACAACAACACCCTACAAAAAAATAGGCTGTTAGATAAATCCCGAGGCTTCGATCAAGTAGGCTCTTCAGAAATTATGCGTTGAGAGTTGGCTAATCCAACCGAGGTCTATCCCCAAACACTCAATTAAAATTCAAATGATCTTTTGCAAACACTAGATCCAATTGTTAGATCAAGAAGAGAAATAAAACAAAGATATAATTTTCAAGAGCTAGAGATATCTGCTAATTCAATCAAATTAAATTGTTACCCTAAATCCTATAAATTGAACAAGATACATGTGCACAGATTATTCCATGAGAGCTAATGATTGACAATTTTCAAATAATATTCAGCAGAAAAATTTAAAACAATACTACCATAAATTCGAGAAGAGGAACACCACCATTAATCGAAACCCCAAAGACTTTTGCGTTATATTCCAGAAATATTACAAGAGAGCTTTGAGAGCTTAGTACACGATTCAAAAATAGAATTGAATAGACTAACACCGACCTCTAATTTATAGATAAATTCTCCAATAGCTAGTTCACTTGATCCCCATCAAAGTAATTTCGGCCATTGAAATATATTTAATTTTCTTTTAATCTTCTCCATTGAATTTTTCTTTTTTTTTTTTAGGAATTTTTAATTTTTTATTTAATTTCTTTTTAATTAACTAAAAATAATTACTTTGAGTTAATTTCCCCAAAAAATTAACTTTGACTTAACTACCAAGGCCCAATGGTCCAAAATCTCTTGAAATTTTCAATATTCCCTTGACCGAGGACCTCCAAAAATGAATTTCTTTAAAACCCACAAATTTTACCTTTGGAGAATTTAATTTTTTTCTAGGACACAAAATTAATTAAATTTCTGGGATAGGATTTTAATTTAAGTTTGCCAGAAAATTTAATTAATTGACTTATGAGGGGATTAATAATTTTTCCAACCCTCTAATATTTAGACACGGTGTCTAATTACGAGGGGCTGTATACTAAATATTTTTTACATGAAGATTTTACATTTTAATACATGAAGGGGGAAAACTTGTTCGTTATAGACCCTCAACATTTACCCATTTTTGCAACACAAGAAATATAATTTAGTAGACCAAGTGACTTGTAATAAAATAATTTAGCCAATTAGCTAAAATTATTCCCAAGTCACTTTTACAAAGACTTGATCTAAAACACTAGGACTCACCTAAGATATTAATGATAAAATCCACCCTAGCTTTGGGGTGAGGGTGGAGGGAAAAAATCTGTTGATCATTTGTGTCTAGAGACAAATGAATCATTGAGACAAAAAACCTCCTAGACTGGAAATCGTCACCAAAACAATAGGTTTACTTAGGATATTACATACATACGTGGTAATATTAGGATTATTTACATTATACATATACAGAATGGGTTGACATCTTTATAAAACTACCGATTGATGATGAAATTTAAAAGACGCAAACACTCAAACATGATAGGTCCCTTTTGCTAAAAAAAGGGGTGTACTGCTATGGGGTTGTTGACACAAAATGGTAAAAAATTCTTATGACTTATATTATCTTTGTGCATTTGATCTATGCATAGGTTATTATCTTTTCTCATAACTAAGTATTCTTTTTTTTTCTTTTCAAAATAAATTACCATAACTCTCTTAAGCATGAGAGTCCATGATATCTTACACATGGGAATCCATGGAAATATTTTACCGTAACTAAGCACAAAACTATTGTGTTCTTTTCAAGAGCACCGCAAGATTAATTTATTTACTTACTTTTAACCAAAAGGATTGAATTATTTATCCCTCTAAATGGCCTCATTTTGCATGGTGAGGAAACGAGTTACTACAATCCATCCTAAGTTTTTTTATTATTTCCACTTCTTAATCGTTTGCATGTAAGGTTCTTCTTTAGCAAGTTACTTGTCTTTATGCAAGGTATCAATAACAATAATACTATCAAGTCTCTTTTTCCAGATGACAACCTTGCTTCTTATCATTTCCACACTTAAGAATGCATATGCAATAATTCTCAAGACATAACAACACTAACTTATCTTATGTTGGGCATAATTATCTTAAGTCTTTAATTTTTTTTTAACAAAATACTCATCTTTTAATATCTGGAATTCATTGTGCATGAAGCTCCTGTATTTGTGATGATGAGGAATAACAACAAGGGTTTTACACTAGTGTCACCCTCTGCAAACCAACGACACTAACTCCAACCTCTTTGCAGGTTAATCGAAGTCTACCTAAACTCTCCACAGAAAGCCTCGTCGCAATCTCAGTTTTGCAAATCAAATGTCAACTTCTGCCATATATTCTCCATGGCATTGCTCTTCACATTCTTCCCAGCATTTCTCACCCCCCTTCCATCAAATTTCCATCGTCCTTGAATAAGGAATGCTGCCTGGATAATTTCACCATGATTGATCATGTACACATTTTGTGATTTGTTTATACAGCTAGACATAAAGTTTCTAGGTTCTTCATCTCCTTTTTATTATTTCATGGAATATGTCATAAAATAGTTTAGAGAGTTACCCAAGACCCTAACTAAATCTTGATGAAAACGATTAGTCAAAAATTAACTTATATATATATATATATATATTCTTGTGCCCTCCCCAATTGAAAATGGATCATAACTTAAGTTTAAACTATAACGTAAACAGTTATTACCTTAACAAATTCTTGGCTTGGCTCATAACCATTCAAGATAAATATGATTATTGTGTAAATTTATGAGCTTACAGGAATTTCATTACGGTATTTAATGGTAGGGATGTTGCAAACACTTGCCTGCCTGAAAGTTGAAGAGGCCCAATTATTGTCATCTGTGCAATTATTATAATGCATTTCAAAGCAACCATGAATACTACCATTTGATAATGTAACGATTTCAACCTCATCTGCCTTTCATTTCTATAGGGAAGTTATAAATGCAAAGAAACCATGAATACTACCATTTGATAATGTAATGATTTCAACTTCATTTGTCTTTTGTTTCTATAGGGAAGCTATTAATGTCACAAAGATCTAATGGCATCCTTTGAAGAGATTCCATGCTCCTGCTTTAATCCTTAATAAGAATGAAAGACAATGCTACTACTACTAATCATTGTGTTTGCAAGTGATCCGTGTTGATTCAATGTTATTATACATGAGTTTATACTCTTTATATTTCCATGGTTGCATGGATAAAGAAAATATTCACTCTAACGAAAGGGAGAACATGAGTTTATACTCTCCATATTTCAATGGCTGCATGGATAAAGAAAATATTCGCTCTAAAGAAAGGGAGAACATGAGTTTATACTCTCCATATTTCCATGGCTGCATGGATAAAGAAAATATTCACTATAAAGAAAGGGAGAATAGGTATTTATAATATTCTTGAGACGAGAGGTAGGGCCATGGAAGAATGAGCAGATCAAGAATGTAAATCACATGGAAGAAATGAGTAGACTAGGAATGTAAATCACAATATAACTCCGATTGTGAATCACAATATAATTTTGATGGGATTGATAGACTTGATAAACATTAAAATATGGAGGATAAATACTCCTACTCAACTACAACTCACTCACATTGGAATATAATACGAGAACTCACACAATCGAGAGAATTCATTTGTCTATGGTCTCTCACACAATCTAGAGCATTCATTTGTCTATGATCCCTCACACAATCAAGAGCATTCATTTGTCTTGTATCTCTAAGAGTGATTTAATGCTTAATATGAATTAATGCTTATCTACATTTACTAACCAATTACTTTATATGATTATACTAATATATGAGTAAGCTAACATTTGCTCTCTATAATAAATTATACTTATTTTATATACTTACTCACACTTAAATGTTGTAACAATATATTTAAGTACCACATATTATAATGTAATAGGAGACTTGACTTCTTGTTTACAAATGGATTGTTCATTATACATACATCATATGAATGTAATTTATTGATAGGCTGATTTTGGTTTTGACTTTCAAACTAATTTTAGAAATTTTTAACCTAAAAATTAAGATGATAAATTTGGGCAAACAACTAGGATTCACTATAATTCCAAATCTGGAAAATATTAGATAGAAAACTATCCTTCACAATATATAATTCCAAATCTAAAGAATATTAAATAAAAAAACTATCTTTCACAAAAATAAAAATGGGTAAATAAAAAGTAATTCGACATTATAGTTCAAAATTATAATTTAATTATGTTATATAAATTTTTGAGTCAATTCTTAAATTCTATAAACAAACGAGCATCCTGCAGACCCTGAACAAATGCTGTGAATTATCCGAACTTAATTAACACTAGTAAGTTGTGTATAAGATTACACCATGTCAACGTCAACTTCCACTTCAGAGGAATCAAGACCAAACGTTTCGCTATTGTTTCACTGGCAATTTCAACAAAATAAATCACATTGAACACAAGAATCAAGAAACGAGTTCTCTTGGGCATAAAGTTTTCTGAAAACAAAACTATCAGTGCACTCCTCCATGAAACTGTGGATACCCTGGCCACGCACTCAAAACTCATTTTACTTTTGCTCCACTAATCATAATTCAAGCTGTTTCTCCATTTGAATATGTACTGTTAATTACTTCACTTAGAACATATGACCATGGCAGTCAGTGTTATGTCACATTTCGTTCAGCTCCATGACAAATCCTGTATTCAAAAAACCCTAGAGCTTGTGCAACTTTTTTGGAAGATAAAAAATTGTTGCAGAGACACTAGTGCAAATGGGGACGTCGAAGGGTTGAACAAGAAGGTAGGGATACTTTTATTAAGATCTAATTGTTGAAGGCTTCTTATTTCAACTTAAGGTGGATGAGGATCTGCTCATTTTTTTTGCTAATTGAGGGCCTAGATTGATTCTCAATGGAATATGCTCAACGTATGCTTAGTCTTGATGCTTATCAACGACTGTGGTGTATTAAAGAGTTTGTTAGGTTGCATTGGCTTTTAATAAATTTAAAAAATTAGATTTGTGCCCTCCTATGAATTTGAGATTATTCCAATTCTAATAAGTTCCTTCACGATAAGTTTCTCATTATTATTTATAACATTCATTTATAATTCTTTTTTTTCTTTCAAGTTAAAGTTGATCCATAACTTTTTTATACATGGTTAATCCAGTGAATATGCCCATTAGTAAGGAATTCTTAGTGTTACATTAATTTTTTTAATTATATTTATGAAGCCTTCGACTATATTAACCACATTAATATTTTTAATGTGGTTGTACTAGTATATAATCCAATGGCACAAAGTAATAACACGTAAATAACAAGTGGACAAGAAAAAACTTCTTCTAAAAAAACGTAATTACAACTTAAATATATCTATTTAATTATAAAATGTGAATTTATCTTTAACATTTATATTAATAATTTTGTTAAATTATTCACCTATTTAATTTGGGAATATTAATAATTTAATTTGGGAATATTAATAATTTTATTAAGTTATTGATATATTTAATTTGGGAATATATACTCTTGATATTATAATGCAGTAGTCACTTTTTGAAAGCTTTTCCGGCGGATTTTTCCGGTCAAAATCCGGCAGCAATTCATTGGAATCCCAAGTTTGATAGC
This sequence comes from Pinus taeda, assembly GCA_000404065.3. NCBI lineage: Eukaryota > Viridiplantae > Streptophyta > Pinopsida > Pinales > Pinaceae > Pinus > Pinus taeda. The sequence continues at coordinate 18,365 of APFE031403551.1, forward strand.
TAGTTTCTGCACAATCAATGGCTCCCAGGGGTTTTCCAGGGCGCTGAATCCAAATATGCAGTTAAAAAACCATTTTAACTGCTAAAAATCAAGATTTAACCTCGTTTCTTCTGCCGGATTCCATCGCATTGTCTAAATACCCAAAAGAATTTAAGGTAACTCCAACATTCACAGTAACTAGAAAAATAAATTATTCCGGACAAAATAAATAAATCAATCATAAATTCAAGATACATTCATAAGTTCAAGATACATTCAAAGGCAAAATCATTTGTAAGTGCTCATCCTGCAATGACCTTAGTACGGGCAAACTTTACAAGAGCAGAGAAATCCAATCCTCACAAAACCCATTCAAAGTACAATAAAACTATATATATTCATTTATACATAACAACCACTCAATTCCATTGTCTGAATCATAGTGTACATTATCGATGGTGGAAAGACCAAAATAATGGGTACGGAACCGTATTTATTCTGTAAATACAAACATATCAAAGAAGGAAAACACTCAATCCCCACTACAAACCTGAATTGTTTCCCATGTATGTTGTTTTAGAAACCGTATTTATGTAACAATTATATATGTTGTGATTTCTGATATAATCGAAAGCTTTCTACTGAATGGAATCCTATTTTCTGGAGACACCCAATTTTGGTTGATGGAGTTTATCTAGAACTGAAAATTGCCTTGTCTTCTTATTTCCCTGTTTCTACTTTGACTAAAATTGGATGGTATGTTGCTTCTCCATGCTTGCTTTCAGCCCTGTAGCTAGTCCTGGTGATTCTGGGAGATGCATTTATAGGAGACTGTATGGAATTTTGTTTTAATCTGTCACCATTTTCCGTTGAGTTGATCTTTGTTAAATGCTTATTGGATAATGTCTTTTTTCTGAACGATGCTTGCTTCTGGATTTCTGGCACTGGTGAGGATATTTGATCACTGTCAATAAATTCAGGACTGAAACCCTCTGAAATACTTTGTGAGATGCCATCTGTTGTGAATTGCTTGGGAGGTGATCCATTAGTTCTTTTGTTTTTTGTAGATGGAGAAGACCTCAATCCATGAATTAGAGTAGGCTCTGAAAGACACTGGATTTGATCAGTTGTGCATTTTGTACAATAGGATCCAGAAAACCTCCGTTTCTTTGGGACTGTAACATGCTTCATTCCATTATTAATATCCGTCTCAAGGTGTTGTGATTCATCTGCTGTGCATACTTGCTTGGACAATGGTCCACCAGACACCCTGAGACGTTGTGGAATTGATGGGCATCTTAACTCATGATCATCCTTGACCCTAAATTCTGAAACACATTCTGATTCATCAATTGTACCTTGCTTGGAAACAAATACAGCCACCCCCTTATTGTTAGCCATGGGGTACTTCAGCATTTTGTTATAATTAAACTCCGAGTTAAGCTGTGATTGTCTAATGGTACTTGGCTTGGAGCAATTGGGCATTGCTCTGGCATAATTGGGTAGAGATACTCTCGTTCCATTCCTTTCTTCTCTCTTTATTTCCTTGCATGGGGATATTGAGTTCTTGTCCTGGGCCCTCCCTCGGAGGCGGCTGCAAGCAGTAGGTGACATAAATCTGGGCATGTTTAACTCTATCGACCTATCTAAAATACTAAATGAGTCAGCAGATTCTATTTCTATGGCATGTTGTTCCTGACTAGTAGAAGTTTGTGTCATCTGCTTTTCTGAAGAGAGCTCACTCTTCAGGACTTTCTTCTTTTCCCTTAAAAGAACTTCAACAGTTTGGATATGCTTTATCGCTTGTTCGCATTCATCTTCAAGGTGTCTCATATGCAGTGTGATATCAGCCATGGCATGTGTTCTCTGTTCCTTGTCTTCCTTCAAAGACAACAGAATACACTCCTATTAATTTCATACAGTATTATGATAATTTGCTTACATAGATAAACGCCACCTATCTTCTGAATACATAGAAGAAACAGAATTGTTTAACCTAAAAGAGGATATAGGGAGACATACAGTTGACATCTCCCTCCCAAGTTGTATGCCCCGCACCCTGGTTCCGAAATTCAGAGAACAAACAGTCTCAGCTAGATCATCTTCCTTAGGACTTATATGGAGAAGCATAACAACCTTTGAATCATTTCCTGCATATTAATGTCAAGAATTGAATTGAATATTTTTATATGCAACATACAAAAGGCATGAAATCATAATATATATTTTCATGTGGGCAAACCAAATAACGTTTATTAACAGAAAGAGTAATGTGGATACCGAGAGAGTCTCTGAGTATTTGAGTTAGTTTGCTATTTCTGCAAGTGCAAAGGAATACTAATTGTTAGATTAGAGCTGTTGCTTCAAAGTTACTAGCACAAGGAAGGTCAAAAGCAGCAGGAACCTCTTCATGCTTTGGCATTCAAAGGTTCAACTACCTGTAAGGTATGTGAGGCTGTTTCTTCTGCAATGCACTGATAACATCTCCAAGGGCAGAGAGTGACAAATTTATAGCTTTCGCTTCTTCCATAGTTTGGCCACTAGCCCGGGTCTTCAGAATACGTTCACTCCCACCTAAATCAACCATCCACAACTTGCTTGTTATGGCGTATGTATCATCACCCCTCGAACCTCTAATGATAATCCTGATCAAGCTGGAAAGAGAAACAGCTTTCATTAGGCAAAGCTTTCTAGCCTACATTTTCTTTACCAATTTCTGAAAAACTAAATTTCCCAGCAAGGAAAATTCTGCTCAAAGGTACATTAATATTTCTGGCCTTTAGTGCTATATCTAGAATCTAGCTGTCTACCTTTAATATATATCTTTCCAATGACAGAAATAAAAGGAAGGTACGAATCAGCTGGACTTGAAGTTTTTCATTCGTTAAGATTTTGCTGAGGATATCATTCAGAAAAAACACTGCACAGAAATTAGTAAACATTACTGCAACTCACCTATGTGACCTGCTTGAAGCGTCATTGACATTGGTCCATGCAGTAGATCTTGCTCGTTTGCCTATACGGTACCATTGAAATGCTTGTTTGAAATCCATCACCAGAACTTCATGCAGATTTTCAATCTCCACACCACTTGGTGCATCCATTTGAATTGAAAGGCTATACCAATACTAGAAAAGTTCATCTATCTATTCAAATCTTTAAATCAAATTCCATGAGACAATAGAAGTACATTTCAAAAACCTAAGAACAGAGGACCATAAGAATGGATGTCGTACCATTTTGCAGAGGGTTCTGTTGGCCTTGTAGGTCGACACACAAGCAAATCTCTCAGAGATCCCTTGTAAACCTCTAGCATGCTAATTGTAAAGGTAAAGGTTAAACTGCTGTCCAAGGCAGCCTGTCTAAAGAGTTCCTTGAATGTGTGAGGAACAACACCGGGACTATCTGGTCTTCCTTCCTGCAATATATTTATCAAGATGAAATCAATTACTTCGTTAATCTTCGTGGGCAAAGTTTCAGGAAATTTCAATGATACTTCAAATTTATGATCTTATACAGTTGAGAGGATGCATTTTACAGATTTGTAAACTCCGAGGGTATCACAAGCCATCCCTGACAAAAACAGTGCCGATTACAAGGTAGTGGGCAGGTATTTTTGAACCACAAATTTTGCCCATTCAATGCATGGTATTCTCCCAGAATCATGGTGCAACTGTGAAGGTAGTGGGCAGTTGATTATTGCCTTCTAATAATGAAGGGAAAATTTACATTACCGGCATGGTTTTCCTGATGTAATTTAGGAGAGCTTATGGAAAATTACACTGAATACCATGTACAATGCCCTGCATTTAGGTCAAGGTCCTAAAAAAGAAACTGTAAGGATTTGGATTTTGAGCCAGCGAATCTCAGGGCTTGAACGTAACTCCTTGCTTATTAGGCACCCATGTTGGGAGGTCCACAGTTTTCCTCTTATGAATTCTCAATCACCTGAGCTTAACCCGCTTGGGAGGTCCACAGTGGCCTCTTATGAATTCTCAATCAGCTGAGCTTAACCCGATTGTAGATCTGGGTCATCGGAAGGCTGAGCCACAAAGTCAACCTCCAATGACTCGAATCTACAGTCAGTTTAAGGATGACCTTCTCAATCTTGTATTAATGGCTGTCTTTTCTCAATCTTGTATTAATGGCTGTTCTTTGAAAGACAGTGAAATAATAGTTGCAAATTTGAGGAAAAAATAACAAAACCTAAACCAAGACACGCACCATTGTATATGTTTTGCCAGTTCCGGTCTGCCCATATGCAAAAATACATACATTGTGGCCATCCAAAGCAGATCTGAGAATTGGCACCAACTCTTCAAACACATCATCTGCACAAAAAGTGCTAGAGTTTAAAAACAATTTTGACTTCACCCACAGAAAATTTTGAATGACAGTCAGTAAAAGCAGTTCCCTGTACCTTGTGAATCCTCAGGAAGGAACACCTTGTCGAAGTGATATGCCTTCAGCTTCCCCCCAGCTTTGACGACAACCTTGTCTGAGTGAGGAGCTACAATAAGTCCTGGACATGCTCTCTTCTCATTCCCATGAAATGGTCTCAGGCGACAGAATACACGAATGCTCCCTGTAACACAAATATTTTATACCACTTATCAGAAACACCACGATAAACATTTTTCTGTAACACTCTGCTGCACAACGAAGGGATAGCATATCTTCAAAGCTTAACCCAGTTAGTCCCTGATCAACCCTCGTAAGGAAGGATTGGTCCCTGGAGGCAACCTAGATAATAAGGCCCTGAGAAGCAAAATAGAAGATAGGCGTACCCTTTAGATCCAGTAACTTATTGAGGGCCTCCTTCCGCTTGATGTCAGACAATCTGAGATAGTCTTTTAATGTGTCTAATTCACCTGAAATGGAGATAAGACCGTCAAATCTGCCAGAGAATCTTTTAGGCTTGTAATGCCAATTTTAGTTGGGATCCTAATCTTCTGAATTTAGAGGTAGTATAAGATAGTATAGTTAAGATATGATAGAGATGAGATTAGTATCCATGACAGTTTTCTCTGGGAAACAAACAGGACCAAGGGTAAAATGAAGCTAGTATTGACGACCAAATAACTGCAAGAACTGAAAAATACGTAAAAGGCATGCATACCTTCTATTTTTGCAATGTTTTCCTCCAGCTGCTGTTTCTCACTCTCAGAGATCTTTATGTCGATACTCTCAACAGGTGGGCTAGTGCGAAACTGAAGAGATTTCGAGACACAAGACAAATCCTCAATCATGAGACGAACTGCATCCGCCAAAGTAAAGGTGGAATCGGCTTTCGAGTGCCACAAATTCACAGGCGACTTGAAGTTTCCCTCCACAGACCCATCAGCGCCAGCATCCGGGAAAATCATCCCTTTCCCACTCATGCCCCCGACGTGGTTGCACCTAACTCTGAATTACACAATATTCACTGTCTCCTCTTCCTGTACAAGTGACCAGAAACTCTTCATCAGTCATCAGAAAGATCCAATATAAAAACAGCCGCTTCTGTTGCAAGTTTATAACGCTGTCTTTTATTCTCTTTACACACTGGACATCCGTCGCATACGTGGACACAAATTACTCTTCGTGGAATATAATTTAAACTAAACATTGCTGCAATTTACTTACTAGGACGATTATAATGTTGGAGCCGTTGCAGTTACTCCAACAAAAGCGTCACAGGCTAAAAGATGGCATCCTGCTCTGACACTGGGGTTTCGTCTTCTCCAAGCCTTCTGTACTCATTCTGATGCAAAACAATTGAGGCCTCTGTCTTCATCATTGATTTTCATGTGGATTCGTCATGGATACATTCGAATGTCTCAATTCTCAAGCCATGGAGCTTCTCATATGCAAGACTTGCAGAACACCATAGAATTCGGTAGCAGATTGATCAGATAGGGATGGCAACTGGTCTCCCGAAATCCCCAAATTTTCCTATGTTGAACCACTGGTGGAAGCAAGCGCGAAACCGTTACTTGGAAATTTTCGATGACAGCTAGGCATTTAAAACAGCATGATCCCTGCATCGAAAATGGAGAGATCTCATCATATAAACCCGACAATAAAACTCCCCTGCTTAGTCCCAATGTCAAGCTCAGCAGCGACCGTCAGGTCAGCTAACTTTTAGAATAACCCAATTCAGAAATAGCTGGCGCCAGAAAGCTTCAGCCGAGGGAGTGAGCGACACGGCTTCGTTTCTTTCTTTGAGGATCCCAATATTTAGTCAGGCAACGCAGTAGACTCCAGAAAAGAACGAGGGACAGATTATAAAGGCTGCGACGTCCAAAACGGATTATGTCATTCCAGAGTTTCTTCTCTGAGAGCCCTCACATGTGCTTATATTCTGTGTACAACAAAGAAGCCATGGCCCAGAGCCCAGGTTAAAAACTCTTTTCTGTCAGCATGAATTAAAAATTAAAAGGTATCTGGAAACATTAAAATGCATATGGATAGAGTTCCTGTATCATTTCAAACCCCTTTTTTTAGTTTGTTTTTTTCAGAGCACACACAAGTCATTCCATGGCAGCTCAGTTTTACTTGATATGTCTGGACAGGAATTAAGAGAATTCACCGTTGCTCCATGGAAAGTTAGTCTTACTGCAATTTTGACCGTATGTAATGAATTTTTATGGATTTTTTTTTAATAATTCATTTTCCTTTAAAGTTCATCCCTCTTGTAGAAGAAACTGACAGTATCTCATCCAATAATAGCTACTGACAGTATCTCATCCAAGATTCCCTGAGGTATAAGCAATTTACACTACCTCATAGATTCCCTGCTCTAGAAGCAAACTAACAGTATCTTCCCTGATGCAGAAGCAACTTGCATCATCTCATCCAAGAGATAAGATTATAAGAGATAAGATTATCTTACAAAGAAAAGAGAATACCCATATAAAATGACAGGTTAAAAAAGATAGAGAGATGTAGAAAAAAAGGTGAAAAAATCTATAATATCTTTCTAAAATGCAGGATCATTTTACAAAGAAAGGAGAATGGACAAATAAATTACAATAATAAAAAATAGGTGAAAAATCCTATAATATCTTTATAATATCTTTCTAAAATGCAGGATCATTTTACAAAGAAAAGAGAATGGACAAATAAATTACAATAATAAAAAAATAGTTTTTAATGAAAGGGAATTGTAGAAATTTAATGAAAGGGAATTGTAGAAGTAAAATTAAATATTTTAAAAGATAAAATTAAAATTAAAAGGTTTGATAATCATTTTTATTTAGTATAGATTTGTTTTCGATTTTTATTTTTATATTTAATTTAATTATAATTATTAATGCATCGTAAGATTTAACTTTTTATGAAATATGTACATGTTGAAAATTTTATAGTAATATTTCTCTATCAAAGTTATGATCTATTTCTTAATTACTTGTGTTCTTTTAACTAGTTTATCTTAAATTAATTAATTAAAAATTGTAATATCAACTCATGTCATAATGTCCATATTGCAAGAAGAGTTATTACAAGTTATTTCCATGATAAAGTGAAGTTGAATCTCTTTGTCTAAGAAACTGTACATGTTTTTAAAAATGTAAATATTAATTCTTTTATAATTAACAATAAAAAATTAAAATAAAGTCATAATTTAGTTAATTTTTAGGTTTTTTTTTTGCAATGTGAGATGTATAACAGGATAAGTGATTTGATGTGATTATAGATAGATGCCTATCCACATTTACAATCCATTTAATTTATATGACTATACTAGTTTTAAGGTGTGCAAATATTATGACATATCTAAAGGTATAAAGAACATGAATATTTGTAAAGGTTATTATTATAAAGGAAGATAAAAAGTAAAATTAAAATGAGAAAAAAATAAATAATTAATTAAAGAGAAATTAGTTATATTAGTGGTTGTTAATATTGTTGGTATTAAGTTATTTCTATATTAACACTTATTAAGTATATACTTTTTTAAATAAAGTGTATTAATTTACAAAAATGGTTTAATAACGATATGATTCATGAATATAGAGTAGTATTTTTTGAGTTTTCTAATAATTATTTTTGACCAGGAAATATTATAAGTAATTGTTGAATTTAGGCTTCTGTGATCCATATTAAGTTTATTGAGAAGAGTTTTCAGCAAAAATCACATCAGAATTCATCACAAGTAAGATTAAGTAATTTAACTTTTTTTTGACATGTGTACTAACGATCACTCTAATACAAAATGGCTTGCTAACATGTGTTTTTTTTTGCCAATTATACTACCACCCACAAACAAGTAAATTTAGTAATTTAACTTTTCTAAAAAACAAAAAAAATTAAAATAAGTGAAGTATTTCCAATTTTTAACATGATAAAGCGGCCCCTAACTTACAACTTCAATTACAATAATATTAAATATCAAAATATAAGAAAATCAACCCAAAAAAGTTAAAAAAGAGAAAATGCACAAACTGAAGTTTATGGAGAAAAATACAAGAACAAGAGTGCAGAAATGGAATTAAACATCATACAAGAGAGCCTAGGCATGAAATGGTCAAAGGCGTAGAGTTGCAGTAAAGAGTAACAACCGTGATGGAGGGTGAATAGTCAAATTCAGATGAGAGAAAATTTAAAAGGTACAGTAAAAAGTTAACAACCGGGATATGGAGGTTGAAGAGTCAAATTCAGATGAGAGAAAAGTTAAAAAGTCTGCAACTAAGAAATCAATTTGGTTCACCATTACTGTCACAGAGAAATATAGAAGCGTAAAGGTGGGCCATCAAATTAAAGTAGTACATTGAAACACGTAACTATAAATTTGTATATGAAGAGTAGTTAATTCCCTTTATCGTTTACTTCATATGAATATTTATATCTATATTCAACCAATGCAAGTTAAACGGTTGCAGTCTGCACATGACTCCAGGGTCTGAAAGTGATTTGAACTTTGAAGCCATTAGACTTTACGAGTGTCAAATCTTGCTTTTCACTGTTTGCACCATTTTGGCCTTGGAGTGAGTTAAAGGTCGCTGAGGGAAGACTTTGATTCATGTGGGGTCCTTGACAAACTCAATTCATAGTGAAAAAGATCGTTGAACTTGGCAAGGAGAACTATCCTCATAAATCTGATTTTGTGATTATTTGTGCCAGGTATTTATAGTGATTGTTGTATCCTTAAGGTATTTATAGTGATTGTTGTATCCTTAAGGAAGATTTTTGATTTAAAGATAGGTATCAGTTGTTGAAGAACAGTACAGAATATAGCAAATAAATTGACAGAGTCATGGCACTCAATAGGATGATATTGACTGCCATGATTGTAATTTTTGATCTTATCATAGATACTGTATAGATATTTTACAGTAGCTAAAATAGTAAATAAATTGAGAGAGTAATGATAGAAGAAATGCCATGAATATAAATTAAGAGAGAATAATGACATAAAGAATGGTATGAATATATTAGATATTGGATAAGCCATCACTCTCAATGTGTTTTTGATATGGACTAATCGTTTTTCATGGATCTTTATTTATGGCTATGTGATTGTTAACTAACACCTGCCGGTTTTGATTTAACGACAATCGTGATTCCTAACAAGTGGTATCTAGGTCACTAGTTCATTGACTAACAAGTAGGTCACTAGTTCCATTCCCAACAAGTGGTATCAGAGGTCACGAGTTCGATACCCAACAAGTGGTATCAGAGCTTAGGTCACGAGTTCGATACACATCTGCCCAACAAGTGGTATGTAGGTCACTAGTTCATTGACTAACACGTAGGTCACTAGTTCCATTCCCAACAAGTGGTATCAAAGGTCACAAGTTCGAGACCCAACAAGTGGTATCAAAGCTTAGGTCACGAGTTCGATACACATCTGCACCCGGCTCGCCTTTGGGGGAGATTGTTGGACATTGGATAAACCAATCTTCCCGTGTGTTTAGTGACATGGACTAAGAGAGTCTAGTGGCTTATCTCTAGCGTTGCCATAGTTGACTAACACCTATGGCTTTTGGTCTAACTACAATCATGATTCCCAGCAGAATATATACCCTATAAAAGAGCCATAAATGTTGCATTTGAACATTTATATATGGTTTAAATATTAAATAAATCAATAGAGTTATGCTATATAAACTGACTTAAATATTATATAGTTATGATTGGATTTAAACATATTTTCAGTTTAATTGTATATATTTCAATCTATATAACATCTATTACTTTGTCATTAAAAATAAATTGACCAATAATACAATATCGATTTTAAGTAAGATTGTGAATTTTTCTGGTGTAAAATGCACTTTTACGCATAAATGGATTTAGTACTCTAAAAAACCTTAGAGACACTCAAATTTTACAAACTAAACAACTTAAATTTATAATTCTAAATATCTATACTAAATTTTAGACAAAATTGCCAAAAAAAATATTTGGAAAAATATTTTCATTTATTAGTTACACCATGAGAAAACACATTATTTACTCCAAAAAAATTAATAATTACACTCTGTTTATGTCAATCTATATAATATTTTATTTCTCTACCATATCATACAAATTCTTTATCTAAACTAGCCTAGATCCATCTAACTCCGGATCCAGGTGCAATTTACCTTTCCTCATTTAAAATTTTACTTGATTTGGAATTTTAATGTGATCGATTTTTTGTTGAAGGTAAATTTATGATCCATTCAAATTCAAAGTATATGATAAAATAACTAGTAAACTCATAAGATAATTATATTATAGTTTTTTTTTCATTAATTTCTCACATAAAAAAAGCTACAATACAATTATCTTATGTGTTTAATAGTTATTTTATCACATACTTTGAATTTTAATAACTACATAAAACATTTAAATTATTTATTTTTATTTTTAGATTTTTTTAGTTTGACCACTATAAACAAAATTCCAACTTTAATGATAGAAAGACGCCCTTACACATCATATCAACTATAAAATAAACTTCTCAACTTAATAAAATAATATATACTATTATTCCTGACATTTTACTACCATTCAATAAACTTAACCATACATATATACTATTATACATACCATGTTAACCACTACGAGTAATTAACATGTTAACCACTCCTAGTGATTAAGTTGATTTGACAATACAACAAATCGGAAACGAGCATACAACCATTTTATTTCAATAAACCATGTTTTAGTGATTAAGTAGATTTGACAATACAACAAAGTGGAAACGTGCATCCAACCATTTTATTTCAATAAACCATGTTTCAATGAAGTTTAGTCTTAAAAAATAGTTTAAATAAAAGCTATATGCATGTCACTTTCCCTTGAGGAAGAGGATTACATTTGTTTTAATATTTATCAATCTCCATGAAGCCATAAAATTGATTGTTTATTTTGATATTAAAAATATGAAGGGATGGTACCCATGTTCAATTTTTATGTTTTAATATGCACTGAATTTTCATTCACAACTCTTTAGGAATATTGTTTGTGCTAAGCAAGTCAATGAAAAAAATGACACAAAATTGAATTATTATTTTGGTATTAAAAATACGAAGAGATGGTATCCTTATTCAATTTTTATGGTTTAATATGCATTGAATTTTCATTAACAAGGGTTTAGGAATATTGTTTCTGCTAAGCAAGTCAATGACACATGACAGAGACTAAAAAAGAGTCCAGTGACAAAGACTTGCACCACCTATAAATTAACAAAAGTTTTATAAATACTTTTTAAGTTTTCCTTTTAAAATCTTAACGACATCTTGGTGGTCCCATTATTGCTTATGGATATATAGTAGTGACATGCAACTAAAGCACTCTTTTAACACTATTTGGTCCTACAAAAATGATAAAAGTATTTCAAAAATGAAAGGACGGGGATTTCATGCATGTTTTCAATATTCTAGGAAACCAAGATTATGACTTCCAATAAACACAAGTTTGATTCCAAATATTTCTATGAATTGAATTTTATTCTAACCATCATTATAGCTAGTTATACGATTATTTAAGCCATTCTTTTAATTAAAATTTAATAATCATTATACAATCCTATATCATTAACATTTTCAATTTAATAATCATTATACAATTCTATATGATTAACATTTTCAAAAATAAATCACTGGGAATATTCAAGTATGATTAGTCTTATTTTTTAAATAATAATATTATTATTTATCTTAAATGTTAATAATGAAAAATAAATAATTTATTACAATACAAATATTTTTGGTTTGAAAATATTAATTAGCAATGTAGATCTATCTTAACTCTAGATCTATCAAGCGCCTAGAGAGATCAAATCTTTTTTCATTCTAAAGAAGTTTTCATTTGAAGAAATTTGATCCCTCTCAATGCTTGGTATATCTAGAGTTAAGATGGATCTAGGCCAGTTTAATTTCTCCCTTTAAATGTGATATATTTCACATGAATACAATAGGTCAATACCATGAAGTTTTTTATTTTTTATTTTTTTAATCAAGGGTCAATGTAACACACCCCCTCCTAAACCTTACCACCCACTAGATAATAGGTGGTCACTATAGAGACCTAAGATGCATGACAACTTTATGGAAATGGGGTTTAAAATTTTAGATCTCACATTCATCTTTAAATCCCCAATTGGCATCGCCATTGCATGTGTTTCGTCGAGACGTCTTCGGAGCTATAGTATTTCATCCCAATTTGATCTTTGGACTGAAAGTTAAGACCCTTAGACTCTTGGCCATTTGGATGATGCCTCTTGTCACCTTGCCACGTGGTGCACTGGTGGCCTTACTTCCATTCCTCCATTGCCGAACTTGGCAACATGAAACTGACCACTACTTAAGGCAAACCTCGAAGCACATGTCCACCATACATGTTAGATCGGATGTCAGTTCAAATCCTCCATGGAACGTTGTTCAGAGTGCTTAGCTCCGACACTGACTTTAGGTCAGAGGTCGGCTCCGTGCCCTGTCCAACACATTTTAATGCCATCCTCAACCTAAATACTGTTGCCCCCACCGATCGGGAGGTCGACCCGACGTTGACTATTTTTCGATGGCGCAATTGGTAGGTGCCCCTACCTGACCTTTCTCTATGGTTTCAGTCTTGCCCTTAGTCACAAGGGATAATGATACTTCTATAAGGTTTTGCACTACTTTGATCCCTTACAACTTTCCTCCTTTAGATTTGCACTGCTGATAAGGAATCCCTACTGCATTTGTAGTGGTGACCATCGACATAGTAGCAACACTTCGACCCATCATGGGCCGCTTAAGTCTCAGATGATCAAACCCAAGGTGTAGAAATATGGTGATAGAATTGCAATTACTCAAGAAATTTTATCTAAATCAAGAGACATAATTCTACTCTACTTCTTTGAGGAAACTAATTCACAATTTAGAACAACATTCACAAACATGCATCAATCACATACACAAGCACACATATTTATCTAGGGGACACCAACTGGTAAAAACCCCTTAAGCCTGCTTGCATTAATAAAATGAATAGATAATGTATTACAATTTCTTGCTCACTCTGAGCTCAACCTGTAAGTGAATAAGTGTTCTCTATGCTCAATGAAAACCTCTAACCTAGACTTGGTCAATTTCCGCCTCCACTTGAGCTCTTATTTCCTTGAGAAAATCCTGAGAAATTATGCCCCTAATTTTTAGGAATTTTCCTCCAATTGATTTTGCAATTCCCAAGGATTAATCATTGATTTCATGCAACATCTGTCCACTCAAAACTAGTCTACAACTAATGTTACACTACCTTGGAATCTCCACCACAGCTGAGCAATTTGAATTCCTTGCATGTATGAGTTATTTTTGGTTGATTGACCAGTTAATTGGATGATCATTGAGTTAGATTGTTGTCCCGCTGCAAAATTGACCTCCAACTAGTTCTATTAATTGTTAAAACTAGTTTAATTGAGTACAACTAGAAATAACTGAATTGGATTGCTACAAATTAGAAATCAACACATGCAAACTGAACTCTAAACCCCTAACTCGAATTTACTAATCTAACTGAGTGACAAGAGCCATGTCACACTAGTTAACTACCTCCAAGTTGTCTATTGATGTGAAAATTTCAAATTTACTCAATTTGACCAAGGCTAAGTCAAATTGAGACTTTCTTGCTACACTTCTCAACACCCCCTCTTAGAAATAAAGGGATTTTCAACTACCCCTATCCTGCACCGGTGGAATTCAAACTTCCCTCTTAGAAAATCCTTTGTCAAGATGTCAACATCTTGTTCCTCTGTTGGAATGTATTGTAGCAAATTATCCTCCTCTACACACCGTCTCGTAAATGATGATACCACATATCTATATGCTTGGATAATTGTGAAATGCTGTATTCTGAGAGAGCTTGATGTAACCATGATTATCACAATAACTCATAGTTGGATCCACCTCCTAACCAAATAATCCCACAAGTATCTTTCTCATCTAGATTACCTTACATGCTGCTTGACTTGCAACCATGTATTCAACTTCTATCGAGTTGAGCATCATAGACCTTTACTTCTTGTTGTACCAGGAAATTGTTATGGAACCAACTTTGAAAATTACACCTGATGTACTCTTTCGTTCGAATGGAATCCCTTCCCAATATGCATTTGTGAAGCCACACAGCTTCATTACCTCTGTAGGTCTATACCATAATCATGCTTAGCTACCTTCCAATACAATTTGGTCGACCTAACCATAACTTGGCTCAATTGGTTGACTGCATAGCACATATCTTGTCGTGTGTTCACAAGATACATTAGTGAACCCACTAGTTGTCAGTAAATGGTAGCATCAACCTCTTCACCTAAAGTGGCATTCTCCTTCCTGTAGTTGGTCACTAGAGGTGTCTCCATGGGCTTACAAATCTCTATGCGAAATCTCTGTTGTATCTCAGCAGCGACATACTTTCCTTGAGACACAAACAATTCCCCATCACCTTTCCATACTTCCATCCCAAGGAAGTAGTGCATGAGACTCATGTATTTCATCTCAAATTCCCTTGCAAGGTCCTCCTTGCAAGAGCTGATCAACTGCTCATCACCTGCCAATATTAAAGCATAAACATATAAAACAATGATAAGAATTTTACCTTCTACCAAAATATGATAGAGGTTCGCATCCTCTTCACTTTTGGTGAAGCCCAATCCAATGAGATAGCTATCAATTCGAGTGTACAAAGCTTGGGGTGCCTATTTGAGACTATACAAGGGTCGCATGAGTATGCACACATGAGACTCCCGATCAAATGTCTCAAAACCTTATGGTTGCTCTATGTCCACTTCCTCCTCAAATTCACCATTGAGAAATGTTTTTTTTAGATCCATATGATGGATCTTCCACCACATCTATGCAACCAGTGCAAGAATTGATCTAATAGATGGATAACTTTCTATGGGAGCAAATGTTTCCTCATAGTCAATTCCCTCAATTTGAGAGAATCCTTTGGCCACAAATATGGCCTTATACTTTTCTATGATTTCATCTGCTACATGCTTAACCTTGAAGATTCATCTCGAACCCACAATTGATTTATCTATCGGTCTTGAGACCACTTCCCAAACACTGTTCTTCATGATGGATTCATATTCTTCCACCATTGCATCAACCCAAACTGGTTTCTCATCTTCTTCCTCAAAAGAGGAAGACTTAGTTTCTACAAGCTCAGTCATTAGATCCATGTAGCCATTTTACCTTTCAGGTGACCTCCTTTGCTTATGAAAATTTGAAGGAACTCCCACATTCTCCCTCACATCCTGCACCAATCTATCAACTTCCTTGGTTCTTTTTCTACATTCTCTAGATGGTTTTGCTTGAGTGGGTGTCTCCACTCTACCTCCTCTCTGCTCCTGCATTTGTGGTTGCTCCACAACTTCTTGAGGCTCCTCCTTTGGAGTTAAAATCTCCTATTCTGGCGGGATTTGAATCTCCCTGTCAAGAGATCATCTCATTGCTTTCTCTTCATCAAAATTTACATCCCTTCACAAAACTATCATTCTCAGGGAAGGTAAGTACACTCGGTATTTATGTGCAGTTTTGATGTAACCCACAGAAACTCCCAACTCTGTTGTTGGTTCAAGTTTCTTCCTAAAATATTTGGAGACATGGCAGTAAACAGAGGTTCCAAAAATTCTGAATTGGGACACATTAGAATTTCTCCCCCAGAAAGCCTCTTGTGGTGTAATCAACCAAGAATCTGATGAGGAATATGGTTCTGCAAGTAGACTATTGTGTTACATGCCTTTTCCCACAAATGCAGTGGCACACTTTGGTCATGTAGCATAGCTTTCCTAGCTCCCACAATGTTACGATTATTTCTCTCATCTACCCATTCTGATGTGGGTTGTGGGGAGTTTTCAGTGCTCTTCAAATTCCTTCTTTGGCACATAAATCCTTGAAGTCATTTGAAACATACTCACCTCCATTATCGCTCCTGAGAGCCTTCACCTTCTTGTTAGTCTCTTTATCAACTAGTGCCTTGAATTCTCCAAATTTTGAGAATGTCTCATCCTTCTTCCACATGAAGAAGATCCAACACTTTCTTGAGAAATCATCAATAAAAGTAGCATAGTACTTATGTCTGGAAGTGGATATTGTTGAGAAGGGTCCACAAACATCATAGTGGAATCTCTCCAAGACTGTATTTGCTTTGTTGTCTCGATCATGGAATGTGGATTTTAAATACTTCCCCAAGGCACAACCCTTGCAGACATCTTGCTGCTCAAGTGATCCTTTTGGGAGGCCAATGACTATTTGCTACATAATTTTAAGGGCACCATGGTGCAAATGGCCCAATATCATGTGTTAGAGTTCACCGACATCGCGACTCCGCACTTTCTATTCCTTACTGATTAATGCAACACAATCTTCCACATAAAGTTTATACAGTTTCTTCACAGAAACCCTGATCTCCTTCACCTGCCTAGTAGTTATGTGTATCATAATGGCTTTCCCTTTATTGAAGATCACATCATAGCCACAGTCTTCCAAAACTACTACAGATATGAGGTTCTTCTTTAGGCCTAGTACAAACATGACATCTCTGAGGTGAGGAGGGGATCCCGACTCCCTCTTAAAGATTACTGTACCAATCCTGGTATCACTCTACCTTTTGTTGTCCCCAAGATCAATATGCATATGGTGATATTTCTTCTCCAGGTCACTGAAAAAATCTCTACACTATGTCATGTGGAAAGAGGTACCTGAGTTTGAGTACCACACTCCCCATCACAGTGCTGGCCATGGATGTGATCAAGGTGGAGTCTAGCTCGAACCATGAAGCAAATGCTTCACCTGTTGCTCCTCCTGAGCTTTCCTTGCTAGAATTTTGTGTGTGGACACTTTGTAGCATAGTGCTCAAATTCATGATAGTTGAAACATTTTATTTTGGACAAATCTTTCTTCTTGCCCCCTTGGATGGATTCTAGTTTGGTTTGAGAATTCTTCCCTTTTACCTTCTTTCCCTTTCCAACCAATGCAAAATTTTCTTCATCCTCTCCCTTGGATGAACTTCCATCTCTGGTATTTCCCCTGATTTCTTCTTGTACCAAATCAGACCATAAGAATTCCCAATTCACTAATTTCTCCCTCCTGTTCACTGAGTTCTGGTAGCTATGCTAGCTTTTGGGAAGGCTTAGAAGAGCTAGGCTCATGAGGCCATCTTCTAGAATATTCACACCAACCCCTCCAAGTTCATCCCGAACTTGTGTAAATATGGTGAGATATTGCGAATTAGTATTATTCTTCTGCATCTTAATGTTTCTAAGTTTGTCTTTGAGGGCCAATTTTCTATGGTCATTTCTATTTTCGAATAACTCATTCAGTTCCTTCTGCATTGCGAGAGGAGTTTATTTTCCATGGATATTTGAGACAATGTGGTCTCTCACTCCCTCCAGGATTATTCTCCTTGCCTTGGCTACATATTTCTTCCATTGGGATAGGTTTTGGGCAACAACTGATCTTGGTTTTGGAATGTCTGTCTTGACATATTCCAACAATCCATTTCCATTAAGCACTAATGTGATCCTTCTAGGAAATGAAATTCGAGCTACCTTCCAAGGCATACTCTAATCTCAGTCCATTGAAGGACATTCTTCCAACTCTGAATAAATCCTATTACATTGAAGCTATAAATTTGATTGAATCCTACTTTGATACCATGTAGAAATATGGTGATATAATCGCAACTTCTCAAGAAATTTAATCTAAATCAAGAGACACAATTCTACTCTACTTATTTGCGAAAATTAATTCAAAATTTAGAACAACCTTCACAAACATTCATTAATCACATACAAAAGTACACAAATTTATCTAAGGTAAACTAACTAGTAAAAACCCCTTAAGCTTGCTTGAATTAATCAGATGAATAGAGAATGTATTAAAATTACTTGCTTGCTCTGAGCTCAACCTGCAAGTGAATAACTATTCTCTCTACTTAATGAAAAGATCTGAAACATACTTAGTCGATTTATGCCTTCACCTGAGCTCATATTTCCTTGTGCAAATCTTGAGGAATTATGGCCCTATTTTTTAGGAATTTTCCTCCAATTGATCATGTAATTCCCAAGGATTGATCATTGATTGCATGCAACACTTGTACACTCAAAACTAGTTTACAAAATATATTGAAACACTTCCTTGGAATCTCCACCATAGTTGAGCAATTCAAATTGCTTGCATGCAAGAGTTATTTTTGGTTGATTGATCAGTTAACTAGATGATCATTGAGTTAAAATGTTGTTCCACTACACACCTGACCTCCAACTAAGTCTATTAACTATTAGAAATAGTTTAACTAAGTACAACTAGAAATAACTGAACTAGATTGCTACAAATTAGCAATCAACACATGCAAACTGAACTCCAAGCCCCTAACTCGAATTTACTGAGCTAACTGAGTGACAAGAGCCATGTCCCACTAGTTAATTTCCTTCAATTTGCCTGTTGATGTGGAAATTTTGACTTTACTCAATTTGACCAAGGCTAAGTCAAATTGAGCCTTTCTTTCTACACTTCTCAACACAAGGATTCCAGCCATGATGCACTTGGGTGGTCCCATGGCCACCTAGACTTAAAACTAATTCCCATCCTTAGTTTTTGGGTTTTGTAATGCACTCACAGGTGCTATCCTCCTAAAATTTCAATCAAGTTTCCCCTACTCAGACAATAGGTGACATACAGTGAAAAATGGGTAGCAATAAGGTTGGCATTTGATGAAAAGGAAGAAGGATCCCCTTTTCTACTCACATGCTAGGATGCAACACAAACATACGATGACCTAAGAATTATCTTTCTACACATGTACATGCCTCTTCAACAAGCGAAACAAGGATGTGACACTTGTGATGGGTTCTTGGAAAACTTGGTTATTAGTAGGGACACATGCATGTTCTTCTCCATACAATATGTCAACCACTTCTGAGCATCCAAGCTACATCCATCCTTTTCAATAGGGGTTCGCCTTGTCATTCCAACTCTTGGTCATTTAACCAATTTTTTCCTCCTAACTAGAGGATCCATCATATATGAAATACATAACATATATGTAGATTTGTGAATAGTGCAAGGATGTGATTTATAATTTGTCCTTTGTGTCTCTTATGTTAGTGAAAACAAACAAGGAAGAAATCCTTAGCCTTACGGTAACTAGAGTCATGTCTATGTAAGCTACAATCCACACAAATATTATAATTTAACCAGATGTAACTCCCCCTATCTACCATTATTGTAATGCAAGGGATTTACTCTTACAGGCTACTCTAGTGCCTTCAACATTACGCTGTGGGTTATCCATTCAAGTAAATAATGAGAATAAGACTTATTGTTCAATGCATTGCACACATCATTTTATTTCCAAAAATGCAACCTCATGTATAATAACTTTGCAATACATACATAAATATATAAAAACACTTACCTTGGGAACTCTTGGAAACTGAGTTCTAGACCAGGAATCTCCACCCAACCATAAATAGCCAAAACCATTTCTTTCTTTGCAAATATCACCCTCGAGCCAAATTCCAAATATTGAAGGGTATTTTGCTTCAATGGTGGACACAATTTTCAGTCACTCCAGGGACTATAGAGGCCTCACCACATCCACCTCGAATGGATCATAAGTATTATTTTACCAGGGAAACATGAGACTCACCATCTCCACACTTTAGCAGAAATGTGAGCAACGAAATACACAAGGAATCTAGAGACCCACCGTCCCCACCCTGCAAAACTCAACATCGTGGCTCCACCCAACTTGGGGAATCCAAAACCACAAATTCAAGTCCATAACAAGGAAGCCATCTAGAAACACTCCAGGATTTTTAAAGGAATAATTCCTCCACCCCAACCCTTAGGGATTTCCTGAGAATCACCATCTCCACCCTCTGGCCAATGGGGACTGGAGAGGCAATTTCTTCCCCACCTATGAGTGGCTTCCTCCTTGACTTCACTTGCCAACCAAATATTTCTCTTGTTCTCTTGCCTTATAAATATGCTACATGTTCTCCTCCTCAAATATTCTATAGCCAAACTCCTCCTCCGAATAGTGTCTTCCACCTCCCTTCCGTCTCTACATGCACTCCCGTCATCTCTCATTTTTCCACTTTATTTATTTTTATCCTTCTCTTCCTTGCCCCTTCCCGTAAGAAAGTATGGGTCCCATCCTTTTCTTGCAGTTCCTTTAATCTTAACATACCATTCAATTAAATGCACAACAACCAACCTTCAATGGTGGTCTAAACAGTTCATTTTCCTACAACGAGTAAATTGGACCTTCAAAGTAGGTGACCTCCCTAGTCTCTGGAATCTATATCCCATAACTCAGCCAATTTTTTTTGTTTTGTTTTTTATAAAAATAATATTTAAATTGCTAGCTAGGGTTAAGAAAAATGGGCTGCTACAACCCCTCCCCCTTGGGGAACACTGTCCTCGATGTTCTTTTTCCACATACAGAGATAAACATACTAAATAAAGGAACCAACACCATACTGTCCTTGGAGCTTTATATTTACAACTCTTTACAGTATTTACATATGCATACTTTCCTTAACTGACATACAAAAATGGATAAGTTGGCCTCATGTCATCTTCCATTTCCTAAGTGGATTCCTCGGACCCAAAGTGCTTCCGTTGCACTTTGACTTGCTCTATTGCTCGATTCTAGAGCATCAAACTCCTTCAGTCTAGAACACACATTGGATTTGGTTGGAACTCTCCCTCGAGTTCCACCTATAGCACAGACCAATCAATTACATGATTAGAGTCCTAGACATATCTTTTAAGAAAATAAACATGAAAGACATCATGGATTTTAATCGATGAAGGTAGGGCTAGTTTATAAGCTACTGGTCAAATCCTTTTAAGGATTTCAAATGGCCCACAATATCGTGGTGCCAAATTGGCACATAATCCTATCTTCAAGGAATTTTTATTTTGTTTAATCCACAATTAGACATGTTCCCCAACTTGAAAATCCTTATGTACCTTATGTTGGTTTGCATAACTCTTTTGCTTATCATGTGCCACCTTTAAATTATGTTTGATGGTTTGCATTTGTTGCTCCATTTCCTTGAGCATATCAGGTCTAGTTAGGACCTTTCTTACTGGGTCACTCCAAATGACAACGGTATAACATCTCCTCCCATACAATGCCCCAAACATGCTCATATTTATGGATTCTTGGTGCCCATTATTATATGCAAATTCTACAAGTGGAAGATACATTTCCCACTCATTTTGTTGGTGCATCACATACATCCTCAACATGTCTTTGAGGATTCTATTCAACCCCTCTATTTTTCCATTTCATTGTGGGTAATAGGTGGTACTAAATGCCAATTCAGTCCCCAAATCTACGAAAATATCCTTATAGAATTTTGAAGTGAACTTAGCATCGATATCCGAGATGTTTTTCTTGAGAACATCTTGCAACCTTACAATCTCTTTTATAGAAATCTGACCCACATCACTTTTTTATTTGGTAGATTTGATCGCCATGAAGTGAGCCACTTTTCTCAATTTTTCAATCACCGCCATGACTACATCATGTTGCCTAGAGGTATTTGGTAATTCGGTGATGAAATCCATGGATGTTGTCTACCACTTCCATTCCGGGATAGCAATGGGTTGTAATCGTCCTGATGGATGTTTACGTTCAACTCTCACTTGTTGGAATTTCATGAATTTAGCTATGAAATCAACCACTTCCTTCAAACTTGGCCAATAATAATAAAACTTTTAATGGTTGTAAGAGTCTTTTGGTATTTTGGATGGCCCAAATATATCTTCTCATGAAACTCCTTCAATATAATATTTTTTCAATCAAAATCGTTTGGTACATAAATTCTACTCTTCAATCTAATTAGGTCGTCGTATGGGAGGTGATATTCCTCATCCTCACCTTTTCACTGCAACTTTTTCTTGATTTTTTTGGTACTTTTCCTAATTTTTTTCCTGCACTTTTGACCATTTCTACTAGGTTTATTTTGTAATAACTTATGGCTTCCAAGTGATTCGCTTGAATCCTTCGGCTAAGTGCATCAACAACCTTATTTTCCTTAAAGTTGACATATATTACTTCGAATTTAAATTCACTAAGGGTGACCAGCGATCTAGCCTATCTTTCATTTAGTTTGGGTTGGACAAACAAATACTTGAGCCGACTATGATTTGTCATAAGTATAAATTTCTTGCTGAGGAGATAATGCCTCCACATCTTCATTGCATGAATGATGGCAACGAACTCTAGATCATGAGTTACGTAATTTGCCTCATGCTCATTTAAATTCCTTGACTCATAGAAAACCCACCCGCCCTTCCTACATCAAGGCTCCACATAGCCCTTCCTTTCAAGCATCCGTGCATACTAAAAAATCCTTATCAAGATTTGCAATCCTCAACATTGGTGTGTTTATGAGCAATTGTTTCAATAGCTCAAAACTTGTTTCACACTCATATCTCCATTCAAACTTCTTTCCTTTCTTCTGCAAGGATGTGATAGGGTGACCTATCTTGGAGAAGTTTCAGATGAATCTCCTGTAGTAGCCTACCAATCCCATGAATGACTTGACCTCATCCATGTTCGTTGGTGTTGGCCATTCTATAACAACCTTAATCTTCTCAGGGTCAACTGCTACTCCCTCCCTTGAGACAAGATGTCCCAATTAATGAATTTGGGATTGGAAGAAATTACATTTACTAAGCTTTACATAACGCTTGTGCTCCTTTAATAATTGTAATACTACAACTAGGTGTTTCTCATGCTCTTCTTCCATTCTTGAATACAATAGTATGGCATCAACAAAAACATTGATGTATTTTCCCAAATAAGGAATCATGCAATATTTTATTCAATAGGCACATGAAAGTGGCAGGGGCATTAATAAGCCCAAAAGGTACTGCCACAAACTCATAGTGCCTATATCCTATCTTGAAGGTAGTCCTATGGATCTCTTCTTCTTTAATGCACACTTTATGATATCCATACCTCAAATCAATCTTGGAGTATACTACTTATCCCCTTAGCTGATCAAACAAATCATCAATCAGTGGTAACGAATACCAATTTTTAATGGTCACTTTGTTCAACTGCTTATAATCAATACAGAGCTGAAGCGTCCCATCCTTTTTGTTTACAAACAATACTGGAGTTCCCCACGACAACACACTTGTCCATATGTAACCTTTATCATGCATTTCCTTCAGCTATAATTTTAGCTTGAAAAACTCAGGAGTGCTCATCTTGTATGGTTCCTTGGATGTTGGTGGCAACGTAGGGATAAATTCAATAGAGAAATCAATCTCCCCATGAGGAGGTAACCCAAGAATCTCTGTTGGAAACACATCCTCATATTATTGCAACACCATGCACTTTAATAATTCTCTTTCCTCTTACACAATGACAACATCAATCTCTTTGTCGCTAGATATTTGTGCAGTAAATAATTTACAACCCTTATGGCAACTATATTTAGCCTACATTGCCATGATTAGCCTAATTTAAATTGGTTTTTCCTTGCCTTGCAAAATTTTTCTTTCCCCAACATCATCCAGACACTAAATTTCTTTTTCAAGGCAGTCCCCCTTGGTTCTATTCCTATACAACCAATCCATGCCCAATAACACACTATACCCGCCCAATGTTGATTTTTCTGTAGCTTGGGAGGTACTCCAAGCCCTAGTGTTCAAGGGTTGGAGGTCAAAGTGCCACAAGTAGGCTTGTGGGATTAGAACCCATTCCTGATGTTTTGCACCCATAGATGTTTGGGTCAAAACCATGAAAAGTCTTTGACATGTGATGGATTAGATGATATCTCTCGGCGAGGCGACTCTAATGAAATGAGAATCATCTGATTCCGAGTTGTTGTTGAGGAGTTGTGAATTTTTGAAGTCATATTTTGGGGTTGTGACTTATGTTTAAGGTCGGCCTAGCGATATTTTAGGCATGTGACAGTTGGATATGCCCTAGAACATGAGGTTTTGGAGCCCTTTCTATGCATATAAATAGAGAGCTGAGATGAGTCATTTTACTCATCCATTTGTGCAACACAAAATAAGTGTGCAACTCATAGAGGAGGAGGCTCTTCTGATTTAGCCACAGCAAGGATGAGACAACTCAACATGGGAGAAAGAGGACTATTTTAGGCCCTGTTTCAAGGTGACCAAGTGTTGGAAGGAGGGCTGAGTTTCCTTGCTTAAGAGATGCAGCCAAAGGAATTTTTTGAGGGTTATTTGTGAGGGGTGTAGAACCTTAGGAAGGAAACTGCAATCCTACACATTCTTCCTGTAAGATGCCACAACCATGAAGGGAGGGATGAGTATGTTGTGATGGATAGAAACTACCCAGAATTGTAACGTTGACGGCCAACCTCCCATTTAATAACACCTGCAACTGTAGAGGGCATTTGTGGGCTAGAGGATAGGGATGTAAAGGAATATTTGTCTTTCCCTAGCTAGACCAAAATAAAAAACAAAGAACAATCCTCAAAACAGTGAGCAAAGGAATGTTTTCCTTGTAGGTGTTGGGTCAAATATGTTGACCAGATCGTGGATCAGTTGATGGGAACCTTGAAGAGGCATTAAGAGTTGTTTGGAGGAGCCCACATGGACTGTTGGGAAGCCTACCAAGTAGCCAAGATGACAACAAACATATCAGATTGGAAGACAAGGGGACACCAACAAGGAGAGTTGTAGATGGACTCTTGTATGATAGTTGGATAGATGTGCTAGGAGAGGACAAGTTGTTGGTGCCCAAATTTGTATAATAGCTCCTCTATTGTAGAAGAAAAGAGTGGTATGTTGAAGTTTGTGGGCAGCCGTGTGTAAGGGTCTCCTAGGTGTGGGGATGCCCTAATTAGGTGCAGATGGTACAATACAAACTTGGTCTCTCGTGGACTATTGGAGGGAAGCATGAGAGAAGATCAAATGTGGATGTGATGGGGAACTTATGGTCTATTGGAGGACAACGTGATAGTGTCCAAGTTGTAGCTTGGTGAGCAACACCTTGATGGACAAAGGTAGTTGCAAGAGAGGTAGTTGTTGATCTCAAGGGTTTGATCAACCAGGAGCAGTTTATGAAGCTCGAAACTTGTGTGTGGAGAAGGAAATATACAATAGAAGATGGGAAACCCTTCTAGCCCATGTTCATTATGGGAGATGAACATCTTGTAGTGATAGGTGGTGACCATTTGTGCCCTATGTTGGTCTTCATCGATGTAGCACATGAAGACCATAGTGGGTTGAAGTCCTTGAGTATCTAAGGAGTAATAGTGGGTAGACCGAGAGTTGTTCACAAGTGGAGATGTGAACAAATCAAAAGGAGTCTCGATGTGTTGTGGCCTTGATGGACTAAGGCACAACTAGATATCAGATTGGATAGCCAAGATTCAGTGGCTAGATGGACTTGGAGCATTGCTAGAGGCAGGAGTTGTAGATTGGGAGCCGAAGGCCTGGGCATGTACAAGATATGACCAAGAGGAGCTGAGAGAGTATGCGACAACCAGATGGTCATAATATCTTGTTGATGGGAGATTGGATGTTGATGGAATTACACCAAGCACCAATTTTGTATCTTGTACTAGTGTATGTACGAGGGCCATTATCCTTGGTACGGGAGCCCTAGATTGTTGTATTACATGTTGTTTAATATAAAAAAGTTGGGTTGAAAATTGTAAAAGGTTGTCTATATTCTGTGCATGTGTGATTTACTGCTATTTATATTCTGTTGCGAAAAGTAGTATCGTTGAGATTCTTGGTTTGGTAGTGTCAGAGATTTTAAGATTCTATCCTAGACCCAAGGTCGTGGAAATTCAACATGGAATCAGAGGGTATCTGAGCTACTTTGAGGGATAGTGAAGCATAGTGTGCATAATGAAGAAACTTATAGGGAGTTTCCGGTGTCTGGATCATGGAGAAGAGGGTTTAGCTAAAGACATGGAGATGCGGTCTTAGTAGACTACATGATGAGATGGGCTGGGAGTTCTGGTGGATCAGTGGTGAACCTGGTACACTTCAGTATGTTGTGTGGCAGCTTGTAGATCATTGAATTCCTATGTCTTTTCATGGATTAGGGACAACTCTAGGGTTTATTTGGCATGGATGAGATGAGGCTGATCAATATGGCTTCATGTGATGGACTACAGATTGGCGGGCTAGAGTCTTCATTGGATCATGATGTTGCATATCCAAGATTGGAGGGATTTTCACGATTGGTATTTGATCATTGAGGATGAATGCTTGCAGGACTGATATAGTGGAGATTGTGTAGGCTCAGAGGGAGTCTAACCTCAGAGGGAGTAGTTATATGGAGGTTTGGTATCTTCAAGCTCGGATATGATGAGGCAGAGGCACTATCAAGATTAACGGATTCATTCTATAGGGTATGCTGTAGTTATAGATGCCAGATGGGCTAGTGTCATCACCGGATGATGATGGTTACTTCCTAGTCTTGGAAGTACCTCCCTCGCTAAGAGGGAGTGCTTATTTTTGTGTAGCTTGGGAGGTACTCCAAGCCCCAGTGTTCGAGGGTTGGAGGTCAAAATGCCACAAGTAGGCTTGTGGGCTTAGAACCCAAGCTTGTGGTTTTTCACCCGTAGATGTTTGGGCCAAAAATGTGATGAGTCTTCAACATGTGATGAATGAGGATGATAGCTCTCGGTGAGATGATTCTAACGCAATGAGAATCATCTGATTCCGAGTTGTCGTTGAGGAGTTATGAATTTCTAAAGTCATATGTTGGGGTTGTGACTTATGTTTAAGGTCAGCCTAAGGATATTTTAGGCATGTGACAATTGGAAAGGCCCTAGAACATGAAGATTTGGATCCCTTTCTACGTGTCTAAATAGAGAGGTGAGATGAGTCATTTTACTCATTCATTTTTACAACAAAAAACAAGTGTGCAACTCGTAGAGGATGTGGCTCTTCTAATTTAGCCATAGTAAGGAAGAGGCAACTCAACGTGGGAGAAAGAGAACTATCTTAGGCCTTGTTTCAGGGTGACCAAGTGTTGGAAGGAGGAGTGATTTTACTTGTTGAAGAGCCATAGCCAAAGGATTGTTTTGAGGGTTATTTATGAGGGGTGTATACCCTTAGAAAGGAAACTGCAATCCTATACAGTCTTCTTGTAGGATGCCACGGCCATGAAGGGAGGGTCAAGTATTTTGTGAGGGTTAGAAACTTCCCAGAATTATAATGTTGAGGGCCAGCTTCCCATCTAAGGACACCTGAAATTGTGGAGGGAATTTCTGGGCTAGAGGATAGGGTTGTAAGGGATTGTTTGTCTTTCCATAGCTATATTGGAGTCAACAACAATGAACATACCTCCAAATAGTGAGAAAATGAATGTTTTTCTTGTAGGTGTTGGGTCAAAGATGTTGACTAGATCATGTATTAGTTAATGGGCAGTTTGAGGAGGCCTTAGGAGTTATTTGGAGGATCCCACGTGGACCGTTGAAAAGCCTACCAAGCAACCAAGGTGACAACACACACATCAGGTTGGAAGATAAGGGGACAACATCAAGGAGAGTTGTAGATGGAGTCTTGTATGATAGTTGGATAGATGTGCTAGGAGAGGACAAGTTGTTGGTGCCCAAATTTGTATAATAGCTCCTTTGTTGTAGAAGAAAAGAGAGGATTGGTCGAGTCTATGGGTAGCCATGTGTAAGGGTCTCCTAGGTGTGGGGATTCCCTAGCGAGGTGTAGATGCTACAACATGGACTTGGTCTCTCGTGTACTATTGGATGGAAGTGTGAGAGAAGACCAAGTGTGGATGTGATTGGGCACTTATGGTTTGCTAGAGGACAATGTGATAGTGTCCAAGTTGGAGCCTGATGAGAAACACCTTTATGGACAAAGGTAGCTGCAAGAGAGGAAGTTGTTGAGCTCAAGGGTCTAATCAACTAGGAGCAGTGTGTGGAGCCTAAGACTTGTGTGCAGAAAAGGACATCTACAACACAAGATGGACAATCCTCCTAGCCCATTTTCATTATGGGAGATAGAAATATTGCAATGATAGGTGGAAACCCTTCGTGCTCTATGTTGGTATTCATTGGTGCAACACAAGAAGACCATAATGGGTTGAAGTCCTTGAGTAGCTGAGGACCAACAATGGGCAAATCGAGAGTTGAACACAAGTTGAGTGTGAACAACTCGACAAGAGTCTCGATGTGTTGTGTCCTTGATGGACTAAGGCAGAACTAGAGAGGAGATTGGATAGCTAAGATTCAGTTGCCAGATGGACTTGGAGCATTGATAGAGGCAGGAGTTGCAGATCGGGAGCCATAGGATCGGGTAGGTACAAGGTACGATTGAGAGAAGCCGAGAGAGAATGCAACAACCAGATGGTCAGAATATCTTGTTGAGGGTAGATTGGATGTCGATGGACTGACACCATGCCCCATTTTTGTATCTTGTACCAGCGGATATATCAGGGATATTATCCCTAGTACAAGAGCCTTAGACTGTTGTGTTATATGTTGTTTAATATAACGAAGTTGGGTTCAAAATTGTAAAAAGTTGTCTATATTCTGTGCATGTGTGATTTGTTGTTGTTTATATTTCATTGTGTAAAGTAGCATCGTTGAGATTCTTGGTTTGGTAGTGTCAAAGGTTTTAAGATTCTGTCCTAGACCCAAGTTCATGGAAATTCAACACCCAACAGTAGAAAATTTAGATGTGTTGTGGTGGCCATGCAACTAAGATTGAATACACATGATTTCACCCAATTACTAACTTTCTTCTATGTCCCGATTTCCAATCAAACCAAAGAGGGCTTCATGTGCATTTCCTAAATCAATTTGTACTTTTTCACCATTTAAGGGCTGTCATGGCTATATTTAGAACCAGGTTCTATTAAAATGGAAATGACTTGATCACACAACTTACCTTCCATCTCAATGATGGATACGTGGTGGTATGCTTGATGGCTATCCACTACTGCATGGATTCTAGGTAAGCTTTGAGCTATGTACCCCATTGTATGAGCTTCTTGGGAACTGTAGATCTTAGGTCCTGCGTTCCCTTGGTGTGGGAAGTCCCTTTTCTGGTGGTTCTCACCACAATTCCAAAACCTTAATGGTTCCTTTATTTGTGCTTCTTAGTTCTCTACTACTGGTTGTTGTGTATTCCTCTTATCATCTAGATCGATCCTCTGCTGAGATTAATTTTGTGGTGGTTGGGAGATTACTTTCCTTTTTATTTGCAAATTTCTTGGGCCACTTCTTCCCAATTCCAATACTACTATTTTTTCTCCAGTCGCCTTTAATTTCTGGCCTACGCTTTGGTTGCTTGTAGCAGTGCCTCAACTTCGTAATGACATCGTTTAGTGTTAGAGGCTCCATCGACTCGATCCTATCCCTAAAGGTCACATATAAGCCACTAATGAATCTCTAGACTTTGGCCTTCTCATCCTTGAGGTATGACGCATATCTCAATAATTCTAGGAATTTAATGACGTACTCATCATCCACCATTTTCCCCATCTTGAGTTCATAGAACTCTTTTTCCTTACTATCATAGTATCTTTCTAACAAATATTGGTTTCTTAAGAGTTTCTCGAATTCATTCCAAGTTAGTTCTTCTTCAAAAATGCCTCTGAAATTTTTCAGATCCTCCCACCAAATATCTTCCTTTTCTTTCAAGCTGCAGGTGGTAATATTAGCCTTCATATTTTCAAAATAATCATGAATTCTGAAAAACTTCCTCTTGCCTAGCAGCTAGGATTTTTCATCTTCTGATTTCTTCATTTCCCCATCAAATTTGGGCTATTATTTTTTCCTAATCTGACATATAATCCTTTCCTCTCTTTCTTTAATGGTGGAAGCAAGAGTGATGATGGTTCTCCCTGGTAGCAAAGTCAGATGGTATACTAGAAGGATGCACACACAAATTAGTTCCTCCCTTGGGGGTGCTCAGTGATACATTTCCTTTCACGGTGTCCTCACTTTCCTATACATGCATCTTCTTAGACCAGCTACCATCTACCCCATTGGTATCCTCCTTCAAACCCTAAAGGATTCTCTTATTTATGTGACTAGCTCTCAGCTCATGTTGTTTCTATCTCAAGATATGTGACGCTTTGCAATATAATCACATTTATCCCAACTTGCCTTTCTTGAGCTCTCACTAGTTTTCAATTATCTGCCTTGAAGCTCCCAACTTGAGCTCTTAGGCTCCTCAAAGTGTTTAGCCAATCAGGAGAGTGTGCCCCTCCCCCTTGGCCAACTGATCTTTCTTCTTCATTTTCCCTAGCCTATTCATTTCCATGTTGCGATTGATTAGAGCTATACTGCACCATCCTAGTTCTCATTTTATATCCTTCATTATCTTTTGTTGCTTGTGATGTGCTATCATTTGCATACAATAGTGAAGCACATAATGAGATAAATAAATAACCACAATCATAAGCGTAATTTCAAACTTATGGATCCATAGTAGAACAAGGCACATTAGTACAAGAATCATAATTTCTGCATCCCATGTGACTCAACATGCATAGAGTAGTGCTAACTCTTAGTACCATGCCACATATTTAATCTATACATGTAATCAATCCATTGATGAACCAAATTTTAACACCTAAACATTTACTTGGTTAATTTTCTAAAATTCAATGTGAAGTATCCTTATGGTATTTCACCATTACTCACTCATGATAGAGCCCATACAGTCCAAATGCTAAACTTAGATGCTCTCATACCACTTTGTAACACGCCCCATCCTAAACCTTACCAACCACTGCATAAAAAGAGCTAGTCACTATAGAGACACGAGACCCATGGTGACTTTATGGAAATGGGGTCTAAAATTTTGAATCTTGCATTCATCTTTAAATCCCCAATTAGCATCACCATTGTATATGCCTAATCAAGACGTCTTTGGAGATATAAAATTTCATCCCAATCCAATCTATGGATGGGAAGTTATGACCCTTCGACTCCTGACCAATTGGATGGTGCCTCTTGTCACCTTGCCATGTGGTGCACTAGTGGCCTCACTACCATTCCTCCATTGCCACATGGAAACAAGAAAATGACCACTACTCAAGGAAGACCTCAAAGCACGACCCCAATATACAAGTTAGAACAGAGGTCTATTTAAATCCTCTATGGCATGCCATTCAAAGTGCTTGGCCCTGACCCTGACTTTAGGTCAAAGGCGGGCTCCATGCCTCGTCCACCACACTTTATAGCCATTCCTGACCCGATTACTTCATCCCCACCAATTAGGAGGTCAACCTAACCTTGAATTTTTTCCATGGTGCAATTGGTAAGAGCCCCATCGCGACCTTTCTCTACAGTATTGGTCTCTCCCTTGGTCGCGAGGGCTAAGTGAATGACTAAGGATACTTCTATGTAGAAATTCCTTGTAGATTGAAACTGCAAATTGTAATATGCTAAAATAATTGACTTGAATCTACTCTACTCATGAGCAGAAACAATAATTGATCGATGAAATTATGAAGCATAAAAGAGAAAGAATTCAATCACACATAACACAACAATTTTATGGGGAAAGCTGCAACTAAAATCCCCTGCTATCTGTATATTGCATTAATCATAAAATATGAGAATATTATAATGCTTTTCTCAAGCCCAAGAAACCTTTGCACAATATTAATCTATCTCAATGCTTCACAAACAAGCTCCAATCAATATTTAGCCAAATCTGTTGCCTGCCAAGCTCATATTTCCTAGCATAGTTTCCAAGGGAATTAACCCATATTTAATTGGGAAATTCCTCATCCATAACCACACAATCCATCGTAGGCCTTCCTCTGATTGCATGCACTACCTGTACAATTCATATGATTATACAAATGATAGGTTGTTGGAATTTACAGTGTAAGTACCTCGATAGAACACCAAAGGGCACCACTCACAAACATATCACATATCAGTACACCAATATTCTTAACGTGGTTAGAACCCTCAAAGAGGGAAACAATGCATGGTATAAGCCAACGTGACCACTTCAGGCAATTTATTAATGTAAGAGATTTTTTTTTTACATAAGCTTCTCTTGTGAACGGTCACCTTACAAATGACCCGCCATGCTCTTTAAATAGAGATCATGGACCAATCGGGTGTTAAGCCACTAATAAAGTGTCGGTAATACCGAGGACAAAATTAATCGTCAGATCACTTCATGTCTAGAACATATTGTGACCGTTAGATTGTAAGTTAGAAAAAAGTACATACTAAAGAAACACACTTTGCCTAACTATACACTAGAACAAGTTATACTTAACTATTTCCTATGTGTCGGAATACCCTAACATCGCCCCTTAAGAACAACTTGGGATAGGATTGAAGGATGTACAAATATGACAATATAGGAGAAGGAAGGAGGTATTAGAGCCTATCCCCCCTTAGTGACAACTTCCTGAACTCTAACCATAAATCAAAGTTTAGTAAAATTTGCCTCTGTGAGAGCCTTTGTAAAGATGTTTGCAACTTGATCATCAGTTGAAAAATATTGCACTTCAAGAACATGGTCATGAATGAAATTTCTAATGAAGTCCATGTGTATTTCAATGTGTTTTCTATGCTGATGTTGGACTAGATCTTTGCATAGTTGAATGACACTTTGATTATCACACCAAAGTGTAGTGGAATGTTGTTGTTGAAAGCCAAACTCTGACAGGATTTGACGAAGCTAGAGGGCTTTCGTACTAGCTTCTACGACACCACGATACTCTTCTTCTGCTGAAGAAAGAGAAATGGAACTTTTTTTCTTGCAAGCCCATGTAATAGGTCCATAACCAAGAGTGAAAACATAACTTGAAGTAGACTTCCAATCATCAGGGTCACCAACCTAATCGCAATTAGTGAAACCAACCAATAGAGCAGATGCTTCTACATTGTAATGAATCCCAAACTAAAATGTACCTAGAACATAACTAAGTATTCTTTTAGCTGCTTTCTAATGACTTTCATGTGGGTTTTTCATAAACTGAGCAATAAGGCCAACAACAAAGGAAAGTTGAGGACATGTATGGGTTAGATACAAAAGTTTTCCTACAAGATGACGGTATAAGGTATAATCAACTTCAGGGGAAGTACAAGTGACTAAAGTTTGGCTCCAAACTGAAAGGGAGAAGGGGTTGACTTACAGTCTTCCATGTGGAAGTGGTGTAGAATATCACATGCATACTTGGACTGGGAAAGGGAAATACCTTCCTTGGATTACAAGACTTGATGACCAAAAAAATAATGTAAGTGCCTAAGTCTGTCATTTCAAACTGCTTTTTAAGGCTGGAATTCACATGGTTTATAAGGTTGGGATCACTACCAATAAGGATAAGATCATCAACATAAATAACAAGAATGATAAGAGACTTACCCTCTTTCTTGGTGTAGACAATATTGTCAGAATGACACCTAGAAAAGTCAATATCTAAAAGAAAGCTATCCATTTTGGCATACCAAGCCCGAGGGGCTTTCTTGAGACCATAAAGGGATTTATTAAGCTGACATACAAGGCTGGAGTCTGTTTGTATAAAGCGAGGAGGATGTTCCATACAGATTTCTTCATGCAAGTCCCCATGCAAGAAGGCAGATTTAACATCCATCTGATGGATTTCCCATTTGAAAGAGGCATCAACGGAAAGAATAAGGCAGGCAAAGTTCATTTTGGAAATAGGGTAGAAGGTTTCAGTATAGTAAATGCCTTCAACTCGTGAAAAAACCTTAGCAACAAGACGAGCTTTATGTTTATCAACTTTTCCATCTTGTCCAAAATTGGTTCTATAAACCCATTTGCAACTAACAAGTTTTCATCCCTTTGGAAGAGGAACAAGATCCCGTGTATCATTTTCCAATAATGAATGCTATTCTTCATTCATAGCTATGTCCCAATATAAATGGCCTAATGATTCTACAAAGGTTTAAAGATCATAATTTGATGATGCTTGAGCCAGTAAAGAAGAGGATCTATCGAACTGAGAATGTGTACGTCGCTGATTTGTAGGATCACCTGCAAGAGAAGCTGCTGCATCCTGAGTAGCATGGACCCATTTTGGAAGTTGAGGAGTTGAAGGAGGATCTCGAGAAGGTGGGAGAGAATTGTCATCCTTGTTGTCATCATCTGAGGAAGAAATATTTTCAGAAGTAGAAGGGATAGAGAGAGGTGGCACATCCACCGAACTAGGCTCGTAGGCCGATATATTTTCAGCAAACTTTACATCTTTTCTAATGTTAACATTTTTGGATTTATGTTGAAGAAGTCTATATCCTTTGACATCTTCAGAATATCCGAAAAAACGCATTTTTCACTCTTACGTTCTAAGGCTTTATGTTTCTCATCGGGAATATGGGCCCATGCTTCACTTCCAAAAACACGAAAGTGACTTACATCTGGTTTAATTGAGCTCCATGCTTCTTCTCGAGTGATATTATTTAAAACCCTAGTAGGAGTGTGATTTACAATGTAATTTGCACAGTTAATTGCTTCTGCCCAGAAGTTAAGACTAAGCCCTTTAGATTGAAGCATATAATTAGCCATTTCCTTTAAGCTGTGATTCTTCCTTTTAGCTACACCAATTTGTTGTGGAGAATATGGAACAATATGTTGCAATTGAATTCCATGCTCAGTGAAAAATTTGATGAATTTTTTGTTAACATATTCTCCATTATTATCAGATATTAGCTTAAGAATTTGATGTCCAAATTGTTTCTCAACAAATGCCTCAAAGACTAAGAACATGTTAAAGAGTTCACTCTTGAGTTTTAAGAAGTATAACCAAGTGCATCTAGAGAAATCATCAATGAAAGTTAAGAAATACTTGTAGCTAGAGAATGAAACTACTGGAAGTGGACCACATAAATCACTGTGCACAAGCTGTAAAGGGGTTGAGGGATGCCAAGAGGCATGTTTTTCAAAACTATCCCGATCATGTTTTCTGAGTACACATCCAGAACAAACACCATCTCTGCAAGATACCATAGGAAGAGTTGTCACCATATTTTCCTTACATATATTTTTAAGGGAGTGATAATTTAAGTGACCAAATCGCTCATGCAAAAGTTTGCTCACTTCATCATTATGAGCAACAAATACCAAGGGAAGAATTGATGAACCAAATTTGTTAAACTTATACAACCTTGTAGAATCATTAACAATGCTAGTAGCTAAAATCTGTCTAGGATCTCTTAGGTCCTTAATTACAACATCATGAGGTGAAAATTCAACGGTTTTACCTTCACCTGAATGAGTTATCTGATATACAGATAGAAGCTTGCAAGATAATGTAGGAACACATAATACATCATTAAATTGACCATTGTCTAGATGAATAGTTCCAGTCCCTACAACACTAAGAGATCTATCATCACCAACATATATATTTTTGGTGTTACAATCATTTAAAGAAGAAAACATGGCTTTGTTTTTGGCCATGTGATAAGAAGCTCTAGAATCAATGAGCCACTCATGAGAATGAGAAGAAAAAGATACATTTAGTGCATAACCAGACCGAGATGCTTGACAAGCACATGTACAAAGTGTTATTCCTGAAGATAAAGTTGAAGTTGAAGAGGGCTCCAAATGGATGTTATGCTTCTTCATTGCTACTTCCAAGGCTTCCATCTTTTTAAAGCATTTGGATTCTAAGTGGCCATCACGATTACAAAATTTGCAATGTCTAATAGTCTTGTTCCCTTTATTTTTATTTTCCTTATCATTTTGTTGAATTGATTTTTCATTTTGAGACTGAAATTGCTTAGGACCCTTTTTTGGTTTAGGACCATTCTTTTCAAGATGCTGATTCTTAGGATTCTTTGAATTTGGTTGTTGTTGGGTTGCTAAGGCTTTCTTAGAATAGTTCCCGATATTAATAAGACCAAGATGTAAGAGTTTTTCTTCTTCTCTTATTAAAGAGTCACAAAATTTATCAAAAGAGAGGGACTTGTTGTCTTGTCCTTGAGAAATAAAGGCTTCTCTTGTAGAATGGAAGGTGGAAACAAACACAGAGTAGGTTGGTCCCAACTTAGTAAGAATGGAATAGATAAGGATATCATTTTCTTTCTTAACCTTAACACCTTCCAAGAGAAGTCTAAGGGTCTTGAACTTGGACAAAATATCTTCAATGGAAGAAAAATTATTGGGGTCCAACGTAAGCAACTCATTTTCAAGTTGATGGGCCCTAATTTCATTTTTAATTCCAAAAAAATTATTGAGCTATTTCATTTCTTCATCAGGGGTTCAAGTTCTGCGAGATGGAATCTAAGGTTTGGAGAAATAAACATCCCTATCAACCCACATGCTTGATCTTGCCTATTTTCCCATTTGGCTTGCTTATCTTCATCTTTAGGTTTAGCCTCTTGGCCTGAGGCTATTCTATAAAAACGTTTACTTCTAAGTAAATCCTCAATGTAGGACAACCATTGGAAGTAGTTGGTGTTGTCAAAAATAACTTGGTACTAAATTTCAATTTTAATAGAAACTGAAGCTGTAGATGCTGAAACTAAGTGTTCCAATAGAAAGATCTCAAAAAATTAGGTCAATTAAAAAAAAATGACTTACAGATGAAGAAGTTATGGATTTTTGAAGAAAATTTGTTGAAGATGCTGATGAAGTACGTGAATGTGTGGAAGTGAATGATAATGTTATATTTAAAAAAAAATCTCCTCCCCTTTCTAAACTTAATCTAATTATTTCACTTAAAAAAAAATCTTATGTGACCCACCTTTATAAATAAGTGAAAACCACTTTTACAATGGTACTTTATGAGCTACCCACTAAATTGTAACTTAAATAAAAGATAAAGAGACTTTAGAATTATAAGTGACTCACTTTTTATAATGGGTTAGAACACTTTTACATAAAGAAACTTTAAAACATAAGTTACATGTGTTTTTTGAAAAAGTAACTCAACGAAAAGAAATACTTGAACTCAAGGCCTCTATTCTCATAAAGTACCTTTGGACGAAGGGAGCTTGTTTAAAAGGTTAGTAACTTTTGGAAAAGAGGAAGGGTTTTTTTTTTTAGTCACTGAAGCCTTGGAGTGCGTGCTTACTTGAGAAAGCCCTTTTTGCCTACACAACAAAAACCCACACAACCTAAAACAAACATGCAAAAAAAAAAACCAACCATCATGGCTTGAAGTTAGATTTAGCTGGAAACTAAATATTTTCCTCCATGTTTTTGATTTTTGGAGATCACACTAAGGCATGATGGAAAAGAGCACACACATGAGAAAAATCCTTCCTTTCTGTTTCTGATTTGCCCAGATCACACAGATTCACAGGGCAAAGAGCATACACAAAAATTATTTAAAGGTATGGATACGGTAATAAAAAACAAAGAGATAAATAAACCAAAATAAATAGAGAGATAAATAATTAAACCTGCAAATAAAGACTGTATACCTTCAGATATTAAAAATGACGTAGCTAGGGCTACCAGAAACCTTTTCGCGTGAAACGAAAGGGGTTCCTCACTGGAATAGATACTCCTAACATAATAGAGCAGTCCTCTCGGCCTGAAAGCGGTTAGAAATAATAGATCTAGGAAACAACAGTTGGATGCAGTTGTACTGACTTTGGATTTGGATCACCAACAGATGTGACTCTCAAATAGCTTTGATACCATGTAGGAATTTACAGGGTAAGTTCCTCAGATAGAAAACCAAAGGACACTGCTCACAAATAGATCACAAATAAGTACACCAGTATTCTTGACATGGTTAAAACCTTCAAAGAGGGAAACAATCCGCGTCCTAAGCCAATTTGGCCACTTCAGGCAATTTATTAATGTAAAATAAAGAAAATTTACATAAGCTTCTCTCGTGAATGATCACCTTACAAATGACCCTCCATGCTCTTTAAATAGAAATCATGGACCAATCGTGTGTTAAGCCACAAATCAAGCGTCGGTAATATTGAGGAGAGAATGAACCGTCAGATCACTTCATGTCTAGGACATATCGTAACCATCGGATTGTAAGTTACAAAAAATACATACTAAAGAAACACACTTTGCCTAACTATACACTAGACCACATTATACTTAACTATAATTTTCCTATGTGTCAAAATATCCTAACACACTGACCTTGGACTCCAATCTCAACTAGGTCTTTCTCTGATCTGACATGCATGGGTTAATTTTGAGTGAGTAGTTAGTTTACTGGTTGAGCAGTGCTGGTTACACCCAACTACTATATCTTCCACTAATTCCTCCATTAGTTGGAACTAGTTTAGCTGAATTTAACTCTGTTAAACTAAATTAAATAATTACAACTCAAAAGAACTCAACCTGAGCCCCTAAAATTTAGGAATCACTCTACATGAATTTAGATAGACTCCCAAATCGAATTAATTGAGCCAAGTAAGTCAAATTAACGTAGTTAAATATTACAAGTTGTTATGAGAATTGGAACTAGAATTTAGTTCAAGGACAAAATTAAATTAGGATTTTCTTATTGAATTTTTCAACACTCCCTTTCAACAAGAAAGTTATTATCTGCTACCCTCATCCTGTCTTTATGAAACTCAAATTTTCATCTTGACAATTCATTTATCAAAATATCTACATCCCGCTCCTATGTAGGAATTTCTTATGACAACATGATTCTCCTAAGCAGACAATCTCATAGATGGTGATACCGGATGTCGATATGCTTAGACTGATCATGAAAAACTAGATTCTCAGATAGTTTGATACAACTCTAGTTGTCATAGTAAATCACTGTAGGATCCATCTGCTAACCAAATAACCCATGAAGGATCCTCCTCATCTAGATAGCCTCACAAGCTGCTTGACTAACAACCATGTACTCTGTTTCCACTAAACTAAGTGCAATTGATCTCTACTTCCTGTTGTACCAATAAATTGTTGTTGTTCTCTTTCTGGTGGATGGAATCCCTGCCCAATCTGAATCTATGAAGCCTTGAAGCTTCACTCACTCTATCCATCTGTACCAAAGACCAAACTAAGTGGTGCCTCTGAGGTATCTCAAGACATGTTTAGTTGCCTTCCAATAGAGTTTGGTTGTCTTAACCATGGCTTGACTAAGTGGGTTAACTGTGAAACACATGTCTGGTCGTGTGTTTACCGAATACATAAGTGAACCCACAAGTTCTCTATAAATAGTAGCCTCCACTACTTTACCTGAAGTAACATCCTCCTTCCTCCAATTAACTACTAGAGGAGTCTCCATGGTTTTGCTGCTCTCCATGTGGAAGTTCTTCAGTATCTTGTTGGCATACTTTCCTTGAGAGAAAAACAGTTCCTCATCTCCTTGCCATACTTCCATACCAAGAAAGTAATGCATGAGCCCCATGTCCTTCATCTTGAATTCTCTTGCAAGATCCTCTTTGTAATATTTTATTAGCTTCTCATCATTTGTTAGAATCAAATCAGCCAACTCGTTGAAATAACTGTCAATCCTAGTGTACCAAGCACAAGGTTCTTGTTTTAGTCCATATAACTCTTGCTTGAGTCTCCATGCATTCGACTCTCTGTTGAAGGTCTCAAATCCTTCCAGATGCTCAATATAGACCTATTCCTCAATCATACCCTTGAGGAATGTTGTATTCACATCAATCTGATGTACCTTCCATCCCATCTGTGCTGAAAATACTAGAATAGA
Organism: Pinus taeda; assembly: GCA_000404065.3. NCBI lineage: Eukaryota > Viridiplantae > Streptophyta > Pinopsida > Pinales > Pinaceae > Pinus > Pinus taeda. The sequence continues at coordinate 58,388 of APFE031403551.1, forward strand.
TCTGATTCACGAGTACCTTGCTACTAGAGAAAAGGTCTCATCGTAATAAATTCCCTCCACCTAAGAGAATCCTTTGGCCACAAATATGGCCTTATGTTTCTCCACACTCCCATCTACTACTTGCTTTACCTTGTAAATCCATCTAGAATTCACCAATGACTTGTATTTTGGTCTTGGGGCCACTTCCCAAACATTGTTTCTAATAGTGGAGTCATACTCCTCAACCACGACATCAACCTATATTGGTTGCTTCACTGCTTCCTCGAATTAGGATGAATCAATCTCTACACTCTCGCTCATCAGATCCATGTAGCCAATGTACCGATCTGGTGACCTCCTCTACCTGTGTTGTGATGTGGTTGCTCCCACATTCTTTCTAACATCATGCATCAAATTTTCAGCCTCTTTAGTGCACTTCCTTCCATCTTTGGAAGTCTTTGCCAGAGTGGGTTTTCCACTCTCTGCTCCTTTGCATGTGGCTGCTCCACATCATCTTGAGCTTCCTCCTTTGGAGTTAAAATTTCCTCATCTACATGTAATTGAAGCTCCCTCTAAGGGAAACATCTCATGGCCTTCTCTTCATCGAACTTCACATCTCTATGAACCACTGTCATCCTGTTGGATGGAAGGCAAACCCGATAGTTGTGAGGTGTAATAGTGTACCCCAAAAATATACCCAACTCAACTATTGGCTGTAGATTTTTTCGTGCATCCTTGGTAACATGATATTAGACTGATGAACCAAAGATCTTGAAGTGTGCCACATTTGGTTTCTTAACTGAAAAAGCTTCTTCTGGTGTAGTCATCTCGAGAATTCGATGAGGGCTTATGTTATGCAAATAAACAACTGTATTGCATGCTTCATCCCACAAGTGAAACAATAGGCCTTGATCATGTAACATTGCCCATGCCACTCACACAATACTTCTGTTCTTCCTTTGATCCACCCCATTCTATTGTGGGCTATGAGGTGCTATTAACTCCTGTCGAATTCCTTCCAATGCACATAAGTTCTTGAATTCATTCGACACATATTCTCCATTGTTATCACCTCTGAGAGCTTTAACTTTATTGCTGATATCTTTCTTGACAAATTCTTTAAATTCACAAAATTTAGCAAACATATGATCTTTCTTCTGCATGAAGAAAATCTAGCACTTACTAGAAAAATCATCAACAAATATTACATAATACTTATGCTTGGCTGTGGATGCTACTGAGAATGATCAAAACACGTATGAGTGAAATCAATCAAGGATCACTTGTGCTTGACTATCTTTATCATGAAAGGAAGCTTTGGTGTACTTTCCTAATGTACACCCTTTTCATGTGTCTCTCTGCTCTAGTGTACCCTTGGGAAGTCTTGTAGAAATTTGTTGCATGATTTTCAAAGCTCCATGGTGCAAGTGACCCAATCTTCTATGCCACAACTCACCGATGTCTCGACTCTACACCTTCTCTGCTTTAGTGCTCAAAATAGTGCAATATTATACATCCAATTTATAAAGGTTCTTCACCTGAACCCCAATATGCTTCACCTTTCCTAAGGCTATGTGATGAAGGAAAGCCTTTCCCTTACTAAATATCACATCGTAGCCACGATCTTCCAACATGGAAACAAAAACCAAATTATTCTTCAAAATTGAAACATACATGAAATATTTTAATGTGAGAGGAGAACCAAAATCCCTCTGAAAGGTCCTTCTCCTCCCATCTCGATGTACATCTAGAGGTCCTTCTCGTCCAAGTCACTAAAGAACTAATTTTTTTTCGGTCATATGGAATGAAGCTCCACTATCCAGGTACCACACACTACCCATCACCGATGTCACCATGCAAGTGATGAGGGTGAAATCTAGTTCTAATTGTGAAGCAAGAGCTTCACCTGCCACTCCTCCCGAGGGATTCTTACTGGCCTTATTATGCAGACACTTTGTGGCTTAGTTTCCCAACTAGTGATAGTGAAAATATTTAATCTTCAACATGTCCTTCTTCTTGCCTCCTTGACAAGAATTTGATTTGGAATGGGATGAGTCCCGCTTCCCTTTCTTTTCATTTTCAGATAAGGCACAAATCTCCTCATCATCATGCTTGGATGAGGATCCATCTCTAGTGTTTCATAGGATCTCCTCTTGTACCAAGTCAGATCACAATCACTCCCACTCTTGTAGCATCTTCCTCCCATTAACTGAGTCCTGGTAGCTATGCTGGATCTTTGGAAGTCCTAGAAGTGCTAGGTTCACCAGATATTCTTCAGAAACAGTAACACTAACACTTCCAAGCTCATCTTGACATTGGGTGAACTTGGTCAATTACTTCGTTATTGAGTTTCCCTTCTCAATCTTGGTCTTTTTGAGATTGTCCTTCAGTACTAGCTTCCTGTGGTCACTGTTGTTTTGAAACAGTCCCGTCAAGGCCTTCCACATTGAAAATGGAGTTTCCTTACCATGGAGGTTCGAGAAAATATGATCTCGAACTCCTTCTCGGATAATCCTTCTTGCCTTTGCCACACACTTTCTCCACTCCGCCAGATCCTTAGCATAAGAAGTTGGAGGCTTTGGGATATCATGATCTATGAATTCCTTCATCCTGTTGTCTTCTAAAACTATCTCCATCCTGTCCTTCTTAGTAATATAGTTTGAACTACCCTCATGATCATATTCGAGTCTTAATCCGTATATCCTGCTGGCTCTTGAAGTATGATATCACAAATTTGATTTCTCCTACAAAAGACAAACTTGTATTCTCCTCTTCTATAGTGATTTAAGCTTTGATACCATGTAGAGATTCCTTGTAGATTCAAACTATGGATTGTAATATGCTAAAACAATTGACTTGAATCTGCTCTACTCATTAGCAGAAACAATAATTGATCAATGAAATCATGAAGCATAAAAGAGAAATAATTCAATCACAGATAACACAATAATTTTCTAAGGAAAGTCACAACTAAAAACCCTTGCTATATGTATATTTCACTAATCATAAAATATAAGAAGATTACAATTCTTTTCTCAAGCCCAAGCAACCTTTGCAAAATCTCAATCTATCTCAATGATTCATAAAGAAGCTCCAATCAATACTTAGCCAAATATTCCACCTTCCAAGATCCTATTTCCTTGCGTAGTTTCCTAAGGAATTAGCCCTTATTTAATTGGGAAATTCCTCATCCATAACTGCAGAATCCATCATAGGACTTCCTCTGGTTTCATGCACCACATGTAGAATCTAGATGATTATACAACTGATAGTACATTGTCCCCAAACTCCAATATCAACTGGGTATTTCTCTTATTTGACTTGCATGAGTTAATTATGAGTGAATCTTTAGTTAACTGGTTGAGCAGTGCTGGTTACACCCTACTACTGGATCTCCCACTAATTCCTCCATCAATTGGAACTAGTTTAACTGAATTTAACTCAGTTAAAATAAATTAAATAATTACAACTCAAAAGAACTCAACGTGGGCCTCTAAAATTTAAGAACCACTCTACATGACTCTAGATAGACTCCCAACTTGAATTAACTGAGCCAACTAAGTCAAACTAACTTAGAAACTATTACAAGTTGCTATGAGAATTAGAATTAGAATTTAATTCAAGGACAAAATAAAATTAGGATTTCATTGTTGCATTTTTCAACATTATATAGGGTTATGCCTGTTGAGCGCAGTCCAAATTGGCAAAATTTTGGGCAAGGAATCCAAATCTTGTGGGTAAAAAGCGCAATAGAAAGGATGTCATGGAGTGCAAAGTGGATCGTGTAGCAGAGCAAGGGAGCACAACGAGGACCCACAAAAAACTCACCGCGCCATATAGGGGCTTCGCGACGAAGCCCCTCCCTTTTTGTAAAAGCAATAATATTGTAAAAGTTGAATGGTCTTGGACCATAGTCCCTTGTATTTTGGAAACCATGGTATTGGGTCCATGGTAATGTAGCAATGAAATCCCTCAATGTAATAGTATATATAGCGATGAATAATAAAGAAGGAAGGAACCAATTGGATCCAGATTTATATTTATGGTTGTATTTTTGTGATTTATACTTCAGAGAAAGGGGCAAGGCTCCGCAACTGAGAGCATAGAGGCTTGGGTCTGCAGCTTAGTGTGTAGACCATTTGCAGCTTAGTGCACAAACAACTTGTAGCCATGTGCGTAGGTGAAGAACTGTTTGTCGTACCAAATTCCCTTTTATAAGCAACATTTATTGTGGATGTAGTCCCACATTGGGATAAACCATGGTAAAATCTGTGTCTTCATGTGTTGATTTGTTTATTATATGCACACTATTTTAGTACTGTGAAGTTTATGAATGTTTATGAAATGTTTAAGTGATGAATGTAATTCTGCAAAGTAATATATAAGTGCGAAGTTGTTCATGAATGTGGAGTAGTTTATAAGTGTTAAAGAATAATAAAATACCACATTACCACATTGTAATATCCCTAAAGGCTGTAGAAACCTAGTTCTGCAACCTCCCACAGTCACTTCAGGTGAGACTACGACTTACTTGTAGGACATTTCCAAAAGGGCTAGTGATTGAGCATTTTGTTTGTGTGCAGTAAAGAATTGAACTTGGGTTTATGCATTACTTTAGGACTGGTATTGGCACAACTTGGTGTAGGAGAAATCGATCACCCTATAGCTTTTGCAAGTAGGAAACTGTCTAAAGGAGATAAGAAATTTACAACTACGGAAAGGGAAGGACTAGTTATGGTATATGATTTATAAAAGTTTAGACATTATTTGTTGGGATCACATTTCAAGATGTTCACAGATCACTTTGCACTAAAATTATTTGGTCAATAAGCCTATTTTAGGAGGAAAAATTTGGAAATGGTTATTATTATTTCAGGAGTATGACTTTGAAGTTGTCGTTAAACCAAGAAGACTAAATATTGGACCTGCTCATTTGTCAAGGTTGGAAACAGGAGAAGAACCAATGTATATAGAGGATAATATTCCTAATTCCCCTTCAGAATACACTACGTAGCAGAAGAAATAATTTTCGTTCAAGGCAACCAATTTTTCACTAATAGTAAGATATTTGTATAAGATGGGGCCAAATGAAATACTATGCAAGTATGTTCTTGAGCACGAAAGACATATAATGTTCATAAAAGCTCATAGTGGCATAGATGGTGGACATTATGCAGGGAAAGCTACTGCGCAAATTTTTTTAAGAGCATGATTATGGTGGCCTACACTACACAAAGATGCAAAGGAGTATTGTCGAGGTTGTGATGTCTGCCAAAGAATAGGAAAACCTTCAAGAAGAGATGAAATTCCACTAGTGCCACAAATAACATTGCAGGCTTTTGATAATGGGATATTGATTTTGTTGGACCTATAAATCCACCAGGAAAAGGACTGGTTCGAGGTATATAATCACTGCAACTGATTATTTGATAAGGTGGGCTGAAGCACAACTAGTGAAGGACTGCAGTGAAGAAACTATTGTGAAGTTAATCTTTGATTACATACTGTCCAGATTTGGGTGTCCAAAGATATTGATAAGTGACCAAGGGTCACATTTCTCGAATAATACCATTAAAGCATTAACTGAGGAATTTCAAGTTTACCACCAAAAGAGCACTCATCATCCTCAGGAAAATGGAATTGTTGAAGCATTCAATTTTATTTTGGAGAATGCATTGACCAAGGTATGTAATGTGAACATGGATGGATGGGATCTTAGAATTCCAACAATATTATGGGATTATAGGCCTAATGCAAAAATTTTATAGGTCAGACACCCTTTAAGTTGGTTTATGGGTAAGAAGCTGTGATGCCCATGGAATACCTTGTCCCTAGTCTAATAGTTGCAACTTTTACAAATATGGAAGACCCTGATATAATGGAAGAAAGGATGTCGCAGTTACTTGCTATGGAAGAACACATGTTTTTAACAAGAATTCATCAACAAGTACAAAAATCAAGAGAAAAGGATTGGAATGACAGACAAATTAAGCAAAAGAAGTTTCAGGTAGGAGACCTTGTTCTCCTCTATGACAGTAAGTTTGTGAAATTTCCAAGGAAATTCAAAACACATTGGTTAGGCCCATATGTTATTAAGTATATTACTACTGGAGGCGCAATGAAATTAATGAAGTCAAATGGAGAGTTAATTCAGGGAAAAGTAAATGGAAATAGGTTGAATTTGTGAGGGGCAACCTTGCCCCTATAGCTTCACCCTAAAGAAGAAAGAAGGAAAGGCTGAAAGCGGGCACTGGACTATAAACTACATTGCAAAGAGAGCTTCAATGACGAAATTACTTCACTATAGTTGAGAATATGTTGAAGTTCGCAGGAAGCCGTGATGTAAGACAAAGGCGCACTACAACAGGGAATGTGTCGAAGTTTGCCAGGAAAGTAGAAATATGGCCATTAAAATGGAAAATACATGCACAAAGCTGCATTTAAGATGACAAATTGGCAGAATTTAAGAATAGATATGCATTTAATGATGAAATCTGAACAAAATTGGGACAAAATCAAATCTAATGATGAGGTTTGAAGGTCGGAATCGTTATAAATAACTGAATCCCGATCAGATTAAGAACTTTTCTGAATCAAGAGCTTGAGTGATTAATAGTGTGAAGAATTTGTACGAGACTTTGCTGTGTATGTTGTCTGAGTGATCTTGGGAGGAGATTGTGCAAAATTTTTGTGAGAAGGGATTGTCTAGGTCATGGAAGCTGCTGATATATATGCAACAATAGTTGAAACACCCACAAGAGCATCACCCACAATAGGAGCACCATCGCCACAAAAACAATGAAAATCACCAAGGAAGAAGCAAAACAAGGAAGAAAGAACCAAGAAAAAGAAAGACAAGAAGCCTGCCAAACCTGTGAAACCTCAAAAGCAACTTGAGTACGTCAATATTGGTGAAGAAGAAGTGGAGGAAATATAGGTGAAGGACGATGACGCAATGTTCATCTCACCTCTTCCCTCATACATTCCACCTAGGAAGCCAAGTGCCAAACTAGTAAAGGATTCCAAAGACACGAAGTATGGGACATTTACACCACTATTGCTGGAAGTTGTGCCATTTTCAAGAGAGATTTTAGGGAAAATTCTGCAGCTCAAATTTATAGATTATTATTTTAATGACCAAAAGAAGTACCCTCAGTTCACACCAGACTGGTACTTGAAGCATTTTCACTACCCAGAGAGTGGGGTGATGATATTGGAACCAAAATAGTGGGCGAATGGGTTGGCGCAGTCAGGACTGCTCAATATGTTGAATTTGCCACACTTCTGCAGAAGTTAAATAGACACAATGTGTGTGCGAAATTTTTTGGTATTAATACATGATGGACACCTATGGATGGGAATAAGATCCTCATATACCAAATGTTGGTCTAGGATTGTAATATTACCATACCAAGGGTGGAACCCCATGGAGGAGTTCATGGGAAAGGATTAGGATTGCACTTTGGCGGAAAATATGAAGAAGAAGTACATGTTGATCAAAGGAAAAAGGGGCCACGACATAAATTCGATTGGTGACCGAGAATTCCGCTTCGCAGCACACATTTTGGTTGGAAATATTATGAGGAAGTGCTGCACAAATGAAGTTCCTGTGTTAGTGGTGTCTTTAGCCATGCAGTGCACAAATGGAGTCCAATATAACTGGGTTGGATACTTGTGCAAGGAATTCTTGGATGACTACTGCAAGGTCTAGGAGAAAGGTACATATTTCCACTATGCTTGGTTAATATTGATCATTGATATGTTAGCATGGAAAGAGTATGAGGACACACAGTTCCCTTCAGTGCCTTTAGATGTATGTGAGGTTGCGAGGTATGCTTTGTTGTGGCATACCACTCAAGAATCACGAGTGCAAGAGAATAGAATATTTTTCATATTATATAAAATGGATCTACACATGTTAGTAAACCAACATCTGTCTCTTTCGCCGAGTTTGCACAAACAATGCAACCCTGTGGCGAGGTTCAAGGCAGATTTTCATAAATTGTACATACAAGCATGCAAATACACGAAGAATAAATGGCATGCATTGCCATATATGGTCAAAGAGGATGATTTGGTAGAATTAGTACAAACATGGCCCACATAATAGATGACTTTGCTAGAGGAAGTAGGAGACAGTGTGACAGAAGAAGAAGAACTGGACACTTCGCAGCATGGCGAAGCCAGTGGAAAAGACAAGGAGCAGGAATAAGAGGAAGAGGAAGAGGAAGAAGAACACCACGAAGAAGAAAACCATGATGAAGAACACCATGAGGAGGACCCTCAAGGAGGTGAGGATATGACTAAGGAGATAGAAAAGGCAGAAACATAGAAAACTACCACGAAGAAAAGAAAGACCCAAGGCAAAGCTACCATTAAGAGCATAAAGAAGCATAAGGTGGATAAAATAAAAGAAATCATAGTAATGGTTCTCACTAAGGGTGATCTGGATCAAATCAGAGACAAGGTTTGGGAGATAACAATGGAATCCTAGAATAGGATGGAAGATCGCTAAGGCAAGCTTATCACAGGTTTATAAGAGAGGATTACAGAGTTAAAGATTTTAGCATTATTAGTTAGACAACCTGCACAAATATATAAAGGGTTATAGAAGGAAGGTCGATAGAGCTTACCCTTGCAGTGAGGCTGAGACATATACCTACAAGGGATCTACAATTTGAATCAACAGAAATTCAGAAATAGGCCAAGGAGTGGACACATATCAACATGAACATCGCGGTATTGTCGCTGCTAAGACTACACAAGCTGCATGAGGAAATTATAGAAGAACTAAAGCTAAGGGAATGACAAACATCACAACTTAATATGCAGGTGGAAAAGGAGTGGGTTGTGATGTGGTAGAAGCTTGAGAAAACAATACAATAAAAAGAGCAGATAGAAAAAGAGTATCAGAAGCTCAAGGGTGCAGCGGAAACAACATGTAAGGGAATTTCATACCTTGATGTCTGCGAAGAAGAGTTAGCAGGAGACAAGGCCGTGAAGCTTGGCCTTGCAGTCAAGGAGAAGAAGGATAAAATTTCCACAGTACAATTCAAGTATGAAATGTAGATCAGTGAGATGAAAATGAAGTTGCAACAAACTATGCCGCAGGAGGTAAGAGACTAGAGGGAGATTGACATAAATGTTAGGATGGCCAACATCTCCGCAACATTGGTAGACTACGGAAAATTGTTGGATGAGAGCATGCAAATTTGGACTTCATTGTAGAAAGATACAAATGTTCAGAAACTACAGGAGGAAATGCAGAAAAAGCAATATCAATTGGAGGAGAGTTGGGCAGCTGCAAAGACTTTTCCAATCTCACAAAGGCTCACAAAAACTAATTAGTCAAAATAGCTACAAAAGAAAATCGAAGATTTGAAGAAGGAGGAGCAAAGTTTGATAGAAAGGACTGAACCTTGGCAGGATTAGGCCCTCCAACTATCACAGGTAGTTGATAAGATGCTTCAGTAACTTTGACAAAGGGAGACAAAATTGGCAAAGAAGGTTGTAGAACATGTCATAGAAGCATTATTAGAAGAAGTGTGCAACAAGGAAAATAAGTTGGCAGAGATTCTGTAATAATTCAACAAGACATACAACAAGATTGCAGACAAGATTAGAGGAAAAACAACTGAGTGACTCAAGACAAGTCACATGTGAGTGTAGGGGGTATAGTAGAAAGGATGCCATGGAGTTGGAAGTGGACCGCGTAGTGGAGCACAATGAGGACCACCCAACAAACTCACCGTGCAATATAGGTGCTTCGCGGCGAAGCCCCTCCCTTTTTGTAAAATCATATAATATTGTAAAAATTGAATGGTTTTGGACCATAGTCCCTTGTATTTTTGAAACCATGGTATTGGGTACATGGTGATGTAGCGATGTAATCCCTCAATGTAATAGTATATAGGGGGATCAATAATAAAAAAGGAAGACATCACTTGGATCTAGATCTATGTTTATGGTTGTATTTTTGTGATCTTCACTTCAGAGAAAGGGGCAAGTCTTCGCAGCTGAGTGTGCAGAGGCCTGGGTCTGCAGCTTAGTGTGCATACCATATTCATCTTAGTGCATAGACAACTTGTAGCTGTGTGCATAGGTGAAGAACTGTTTGTTGTACCAAATTCCCTATTATAAGCAACAATTCTTGTGGACATAGTCCCACATTGGGATGAACCATGGTCAAATCTATGTCTTTATGTGTTGATTTGCTTATTATTTGGACTTTATTTCGGTACTGTGAAGTTTGTGGATGTCTATGATATGTTTAAATGATGACAGTAATTATGCAAAGTAATATATAAGTGCGAAGTATTTCATGAATGTGAAGTAGTTTATAAGTGTTAAAGCATAAGGAAATACCACATTACCACATCACAATGTTAGTAAAGGTTGCAGAAACCTAGTTCTACAACCTCCCATAGTCACTTCGAGTGAGACCGTGACTTTCTTGCAGGTCGTTACCGAAATGACCAGTGATTGAGGTTTTTATTGGTGTACAGTAAAGAATCAAACCTGGGTCAGCCCAACCTAAGCCAACAATTCCCTACTTTGATCCCTTACAACATTCCTCCTTTAGATTTGCACTAATGATAAGGAATCCCTAATGCATATGCAACGACCATCATCGAAACAATAGAAACAGTTCAACTCAACATGGGCTATTTAAGCCTCAGAGGACCAAAACTAAGGATCCCATCCATGGCGCGGCTTGGGTGGTCTCATGGCCACCTAGAATTAAAACTAATTCCCATTCACAACTTTGGGGTTCTGTAATTCACTCACAGGTGTTATCCTCCTAAAATTTCAATCAATTTTTCCCTACTCAGATTATAGGTGACATACTAAAGGGTAGAAAGAAGGATGGCATTCAACAAAAATCAAGAAGGATCCCCTTTTGTGCTCACCCTCCAAGATGCAACGTAGGCATACGATGACCCAGGAATTGGATTTCCACACATGTTCAGGCCCCTTCTGCAAGGGAAACAAGGATGAACCACTTGTGACGGGTTCTTTGGAAACTTGGTTATTAGCAGGGACATGTGACCACTCTTCTCTAGACAAGATGTCAACCACTTCTAAGCATCCAAGCTAGATCCAACCATTTTGGTAGGGGTTCTCTCTATCATTCCAACACTTGTTCATTCAATTGAATTCTGCCTCCTAACTGGAGGAACCATCATATCTGAAATTCGTAACAAAGATGTACCTCTATGAATAGTGCAAGGATGTGATTTCTGAGTAATCCTTTGTGTCTCTTAGTTAGTGAAAATAAACGAGGAAGAAATCCTCACCCTTACGATGACTAGAGTCATGTCTATGTAAGCCACAATCCACGTAAATATTAGAATGTTACCAGAGGTATCTCCCTTTTGTCTACCATTATTGTAATGCAAGGGATTTAGTCTTACATGCTGCTCTAGTGCCTTCAATATTACCCTATGGGTTATTCATTCAAGTAAATAATGAGAATAAGACTCAATGTTCAATGCATTGAACTCATGATTTCATTTCTAGAAATGTAATGTCATGTATAATAACTTTGCAATACATACATAAAAACATACAAACACTTACCTTGGGAGCTCTGGGAAATCGATTATGGGACCAGGACTCTCCACCCAACCATTGATAAACACAACCAATTATTTCTTTGCAACTATCACCCTTCAACTAGATTCTAGAGACTGAGGGGTATTTTGCTTCATTGATGGACATAATCTTTAGTCACTCCAGGGGCTCCAAAGGTCTCACCACCTCCACTCTGACTGGATTGTAAGCAATAATTTACTAGGGAATCATAATTCTCTTTGTATCCACCATTAAACATAATTGTGAGAAATAAATACACATGGAATCTAAATACCCACTATCCCCACCCTGTAGAACTCAACACTGTGGCTCCATCCAAATTGGGGAATTGAGAACCACAAATTCAAGTCCACAACAAGGAAGCCATCCAAAAACACTCCATTATTTTTCCCGAGAATAATTCCTCCACCCCAGCCCTTAGGGATTTCCTAAGAATCACCATCTCCACCCTTCGGATAATGGGGACTCGAGAGGCAATTTCTTCCCCACTTGTGAGTGGTTTCCTCCTTGAATTTATTTTCCAACCAAATGTTTCTCTTGTTCTCTTGCCTTCTGTTGCTGCTACATGTTCCCCCCCTCGAATCTTCTATAACTAAACTCCTCCTACGAATAATGTCTTCCACCTCCCTTCCTTCTCTACATGTGCTTTGTTGGCATTATGATACATATGTTGTACTTGATGGAAACCCACTCATCTCAGATGATAAATTATAGTGAAACAAAGTTATTTTCTGGTTCAGCAGGTGCGAACCTAAAGTTCATGCACTTTCATGCAGAGAAAATTTCATGCACTTTCATGCAGAGAAAAATTCTTTTCATGTAGAAAAAAAGTTCACGCACTTTCATGCAGAGAAAAGTTCCTTTCATGTAGAGAAAAGTTCACGCACTTTCATGTAGAGAAAAGTTCACGCACTTTCATGCAGAGAAAAGCACACGCACATGGTAAATCTTATGGTTGTTTCATGGTATTAGTCTGACAGTTTTTGATCCTATGGTTTTGGTCCATGGTATTTAGTCCTTGGTATTTGAACCTATGGTTTTGGGCCATGGTATCTCGTCATAAGTGCTGATCCCAAGTATTGGGTCCATGGTATTGAATTGTTATGGTTTTTGGTCCATGGTATTGTGAAAGGCCTAAGGCTATAAAAGAGGAAGGAGATCATTTGGCAAGGCATCTTCTGGATTATTGAATATCTGATAAAGTGGTAGATCTGGAATACTGTGATTGGGTTATGGTGTAGATCTGGATCTGAATGAAGAAGGAACCTGAGCGCAAGGAGAAGGATAAGTTCTGTTGATGGGTCAAAATCTTAAGGTTGGAATAGTGGTATCTCTATATGATTTTGATCTGTGATATGTGGCACACGTTTGATCTATAAATATGATAATCTGGGTTAACTAATATATGAATGTTTGAAAGAATGAATTTATAGATCTATACGCAGGTCGGTATTGACACAGAAGCGTATGCACGCAGGTTTCTGAATAGAGAAGTAGCATACATCTCTTGATTTATGTTCTAGCTACTTTTGTTTATTGCTACAGTGTTCTAGGTTCAGAAGTGGGGTGTGATTACTGTTATTATGATCTGGGTACAGTCGTCAGGGAAGTGTTTATTTTGATTCAGTTTTGATTGGTGAAAAGGTGATTGGTTGATGCAAAAATTCTTGATGTTATTTGTGGATCCAGTCTGAAAATTTATGAAACGTGGTCCCTGGAAGGAAGAGAAGGTTGTAGTCTTCTGCAGCTAGCAGCTAGCAGCCTGCGTACTAGTATCTCAACTAGTACAAGAACTAAGGGGGATGTAGCTCCCTTCCAAGAGAAGTTGGAAAATGAGAGAGGGTTGTAGCTCTCTGCAGGTAGCAGCCTGCGTACTGGTAAAGGACTGCACCAGTAAAGAATCATTGTAAAAAGAAGTTTCTAATTGAAAAGATAGAGACATATTGCAGTAGGTGGTTTTCACCCACATTGGGTTTCCACCTTATATCTTTTGTTCTTGTGTGTGATTGTCTTCTGCTCTATTTTTCTGTTCTCGGTTACTGTTTATATGATCTTGATGCACAGATTAATGTTCAACATCTGTAGAATATTTTAAATTATAATTCTGTATGGTATACACGGGTTTCCTTATCTGTAGTTGCATATATATGCGGTTTTCTCTAACTAAAGTAGCGTACATGTTCTGGTTTTGAAAAATAAAATAATTGACCAGATAATACTAATTCACCCCCCCTCTCAGTATTATTTCCAACACTACCATCACCCGAGATAGTCTTATTTCCATTTTGTTTGTAAACATACTTCAGTATCTGATATTAATGAAATGAATTGTTATTTCTACTGCATCTCTATATTTATGGTTATATTTGTAATTTGTTGCATTCCTGTTTAAATTCAAATACGTGGTATCAAAGCGGTATATTATTTCTCTATTTTTCTTTACATGTCCCCAATGAGGTCGAGATATAAGGAGTTAGGGATTGAACTGGTCAAACCTTTGCAAGACCAACTTCGCAAATCTCGACACCTCCCATGGCGAAAGAAAATAAAGTCGAGGGAGCAAGAGATCCTATCAAAATATTGCACGAGGAGGACCTTGAGAAACAAAGGAACGCGACAATGGATAACTTTTCGCAGATCCTTCATTAGTTGCTCAACGGCAACACATCCACATCCAAAAGCCACTCTGGAGTCACCACTCCTTTTAAGGTACAAGTAAACTTTGAAATTCCCATATTTGAGGGCCTAATAAATGTAGAAAATGTAGATAAATGGTTAAATCTACTAGAAGGATATTTTTCTCTTCATAATTTTTGTAGCCATGAAAATATTACTTTTTCTCTTCTGAAAGTCGCCTTCCACATCAAGGACTAGAGGGAAACATACTTTGAGCAGAAGGATGAAAATAAGCCCTCACTATTTTCAGCCACACCCACTTGGAATTCATTTCAGGGTGCCATCAAGGAGAAGTATTACCCTGTTAGGAGCTATCAGAAAGTGGACCATGTTGCGGCAGGGAAGGGACCAAGATGTGTCGAAGTTTACCAATGTTTTTCATACCCTTTGCATGAAGTTGGGTATCAAGGATTCAGGGAAACATTTGGTACTCAAGTACTGCGGCTACCTACACAGGTACATCCACGATGAGATGGAGTTCCTAAACATCTCCTCACTCGACATGGAGTACCAATACACTGTCAAGATCGAGCAGAAGCTTAAACAGAAGAAGCAAGACTGTGGATCAGTGAATCCAAAGTAAGCGAAAGGTGCCCCCAAACCACAGAACAAAGGAAAAAACCAAGCCGGGGCAGCCCATGACAATTCTCCAAAGACACAAGCAAAGAACAACACTGTGAAGCCGAAGAAGGGCATGGGGAAGTGGTGTGAGTTCCATTAGAGTTCTACTCACAACACAAGTGAGTTTCAGGCCAAGCAGTCACTAGTGGTTGAGTTGAACACTTTTGAATCAAATGCATGTTCTGACTTTGAGAAATAACCCGGCAAGGGGAATGACAAAGGGAAGTAGATTATCAATGTGGAGCCCAATGCCACCGTTGCCACCACGAAGATACAGAAGGAGGAACCCAAACTCTAACATCTTTTTCAGGTTAGAGATACTCTCAATATTGAATCTTCCTCTGTCTCTAACAAGTGCTCCCTCTCTAACCTTTGCACTGCTACAACAACACCATGCATATCGCATTGCTGCCTCGCGTTGTCCTGGGAATCCTGCACTGTAGCACTCTCTGTCATTCCAACTGCATCCATATCTATCAACATCTGCTAATCCTACTACGCCTCTTCGGGGCTCCCGTAGCAAGGTATAATCAAAGAGATTTGGTACCTCGAGGATTCTGCCCCTCATCGCCTATAGTCCGTCTGACTACAACTCAATGTCTCCCAACCTCTTTTTTCAAGGTGCATGAGCACTCATGGCACATTTGTCGTCAGTCTCCACTTCCTTCTTCACCTTAGTCATCACAGCCTTAGTCTTAGAAGCCTCTCCCTTGCTCTTCTTCCAAGGACATTGGTTCGCATAGTGACCCAGTTCCCCACAATGGAAGCACTTGACCTTGGAGATGTCCTTCTTTCTTTTCTCCTGCTTTCCCATATATGCAAGAGTCAGATCTTCTTCTTCCTCCTTCTTGATTCTAACCCCTTTTCCACTACTCCCCACCTTGGACACTCGTCTGATCTCTTCTTAACAAAGAGCGGCCCACAATTCCTCCCAATCTGGAAGGATCATCCTACGTAGTATGCTCTAGACAAATACCTCCCAATCCTCTGAGACTACATTCAATGCGGTCTTCACCATCAGTTCCTAATCTAGTGTGGCCCCTATGGAAGTAAGTTGATCACAGATCTTCTTCAATCCACCAAGGAGGACATCTATTTCTTCTCCCTTCTGCATCTGATATGACTGTAGCTGATTTTCAAGTAACATCCTCCTCTGCACAAAAGTTTTCTAGTACAATTTCTTTAGGGCTTCCCACATCTCATTTTTCATTTCCTTCTCAGCAATATGTGGGACCACATGATCCTTGACACCATCAAGGATGATGAACTTTACCCTGGCCATTGTCTCCTCATACTTATCATTTTCAGTTGGGTCAACTGGGATCGCTATCATTTTCAAGGTGAAGTGTTTGATGTGATACCTTTCTATAATGGACAAGACCTTGGCCTTCTAGACTATGAAGTTTGAAGCTCCATCCAGTCTATCCTGATCTCTTAGCCCATTCACTGCCATTTCACTGCTCCTCTTTCAAATCTTTCAAGTATTTCTACTTCCCATCTGGAAGTTCTCAGTTTGACTCCCTCTAAGCCTTGATTTCCCTTCTGGAAATCCCTCTACCAATGTCGAGATGCCCCATTCCGATTGTTTGTACAGGTGCACCATTGATCTAGATTTCTTGGCTAGAAATCCTTAGCAGCAACTCCCTCCTCCTTGGTCTTTCCCTGTTAGGTATTGTTCTAATCACAATACCCCACCAAGTTTTCTCCGCAACTTACCCACAACCTCCTATGCCTCAGCAGTCTAAAGGCTAGAGCCTTTAGGCTCTACACAATCCCAGCAACAGCACAATCTGCACCTCCTAGCCACAGCATCGATCCTTCCTAACTGAGAAATATGACCAAAAACTGCATAGGTCAAGTCTTCTCCTCTCTCCCTCAATGATGATCCTCCTCCTAGCTCGAATTGATGATGCAAGCTCTCTGTGTCACCCCTTTCCTATTGCTTTCTGCTAGGAATAGATTTTGTCACTTGAGACAATTGTTTCTGTTGTTACTACTTTGCTCAACTAATGCCTTCAATTTTTGTGTGATCTGTAACCACCCTCTGATACCATGTTGGAATTTATAAGTCTATCTGTTACAAATTCTTCTTGTACTATCTAATTTATTTCTTCTTACTTGTCTAGTTACTTAACAAGTTATTTACCATGTAAATACTAAAAATAAATACAAGTACAATATCAACACATACAGATCATAAACTAAAAGAAACAAGAACACAAGTGACACCATTATTTTTGGACTAATGTCCCTAGAAAAACTCAATGCGGAAAAATTGGTGCAGCTATTCAGAGGGTTTCATTATTATGCAGTTTCAGAATATAACCAGGGTGCCAGAAATGGCTCACCCAACAGAGAATATCCTCAGTAGTAGTACCTCTCAATCAGAGACAAACATTCCAGCTAAATCATTGGATGAACGATCCCACAGAAAAAAATGCAGCTTCTACTGCTCTACGTCACCCTGATAAGGACTGTATCACCCTATCCAGCACTCCAGCTCCAATATATCCCATGAAATCTCTCAGTGTTGCCTCTAGCATCTATGTCAGACTCTCTAGCCCAGCGTCAGCCCAATGTCAGCCTATCTGGCCCAGCGTCAGCTTCTCGAGGCTCAGCGTCAACCTCTGGAAGCTCTCTATCTCTTAGGTTGGCCCTCCTCAGGCTCTGCGCAGCACCTGGCTGCCTCTATGTGGCCTCTAGCTGGATCTGCATCAACCCTCTCCTGGCTACCTCTGCATGGCCTCTAGCTAGATCGCACTCATTGTATAAACTTGCATTTCACTCTTTCTCATTATATATTATCATCACATTGTGTAGGTCATGGTATGGAAAACAATATATGGCAAAGTTTTTCTTTGACATGGCAGAGAATGTCATGGTATAGAAAATAACATGTATATACATGATATGGCAAACAGTGAACAACATGTATATGCACGGTATGGATGATAGGATTTTGATATGTGATCCAGGAGCATCCAAACATAGCCAGCAATGTGATTGCATGTTCACATGTTGTGGCTAACATGAGATGAATTTCATTGACTTGAGTGGTCAAAATCAGTTTTAGTAAGAGAGGGTCAGATCTCTTGAATTGATCTTTATCTCAATTATTGTAGTAATTGGATTATTGTAATATTTTTAGAATAGGAGATAATTTGTTAGGATAGGTGTGTATCAAATCTTGAGAATAAGGATTTAATAGTTGAACTGATAAAAAAGATTGAGTTGTCAATGTTGTTAGGATAAGATTCGATCCATAAAAGAAAGGAAAATAATATAATGAGGGAGGAGATGGAATGATAGAGTGAGAAGCGAGAAATTGAGAGAGAGAGAAAGATAGGATTTGAGAGAGAAACAGAGGTCAGACAAATTATTGTAATCAAGCCGAGAGGGCCAAGACTCTGTAATTTCTATTTTATTGAATAAAGAGATTAAGTGTGGCATGGTGTATTATTTTTTTGAAGAATCTTCGGTGAAAATCACATAGAAAAACTTATGTCGACGTGTTTCGAACCATCCAGTGTGGTTCATCATCAGGACAAATTGAAAGAGCAGATCTCATTTAGCACATTATATAGAGAGGGTAGAGAATCCATGACTGAACGGCTAAAAAATAACAGCTAGAAATGACATGATAACGGCTAGTTTGACCAAGATAAAGGAAATTTAATAATAATAATATTACTATTAGCAAAAATTAATAATTTCAAGTATGTTGAAAAAATTAAAATGAATTAAATCATAAACGTCAAACATATTATAATTATTATTAATAATATTTTCTTCTAAAATTAAAATTAATAATAAGTAAATCAAACAATAAATAAATTCAAATATGTTGAAAAAATTAAATGAATTAAATATATATATATATGTATATATATATATTCTATATATGTATCTTTTATATATATATTTATATTTTATATATGTATTGTATATATATATATATATAAACATAAATATATTATATTATATATAAAATGTTTATTTATATTTTTTATTTATTTTTTTTTATATAATATATATTATATATATTTATATATATATTTCAACCTAAAAATTAAATTAAAAAAAATTTAAAACAAAAAATATATATTAAATAAAAAACAAAAAAAATAAAAAAATAAAAAATATTCATATAACATTAATTTTAAGGATAGGATACTAGTTTTATATTAGAAATTATATTCATTTAAAATTAATATATATGAATTTCAATAAAATTATACACAAGAACTGCACAAAAATAAAAAAGTATAATAATTATCATAAATAAATAAATTAATATATATATAATATATATATATATATATATATATATATTTTATATATTATATATATAAAATTTCATTTTATTAATTTTTTATTTTTTTTATTTTTTTTTTATTTTTATTTTTTTAATTTTTTAACATATTTTAATTTATTTTTTTGATTTTATTATTATTAATTTTATTATTTTATAATAATTATAATATGTTTGACGTTTATGATTTAATTCATTTTAATTTTTTCAACATATTTGAAATTATTAATTTTTGATAATAGTAATATTATTATTATTAAATTTCCTTTATCTTGGTCAAACTAGCCATTATCATGTCATTTCTAGCTGTTATTTTTTCGCCGTTGAGTCATGGATTCTCTACCCTCTCTATATAATGTGCTAAATGATATCTGCTCTTTCAACTTGTTCTGACGATGAACCACACTGGATGGTTCGAAACGCGTCAACATAAGTTTTTCTATGTGATTTTCGCCGAAGATTCTTCAAAAAAATTGATATGGATCACAGAAGTCTAAGTTCAATAATGGTGTATTATTCCTGGTGTGAAATTCTCTTGAATCTGCGGATTAGCATTCTGAACCCTAATCGGATATGAATTTTCGTTTATGTGTTTTATTGTTAATCGATGTCAATTAGTGTTAAGCTAAACTTCTATTAAACCATGTTTCTTAAAGTTATGTATTTAGCACGTGGGCAATATTCCCAAGTGGTAAGCGGTATCTCACGCACTTAAGAAATGGTATTGTGTCAAGCTGCGTGATTAACCTAAGCTCGTGACACGTCGCACAGGAAAACCACTTTTCTTGTGCGCTCTCAACATGATATTGGTCATGCGATATGTTGCAATAACCATTGGATCGAACGGGATAGATCGATGGTGGAGATTGTTCGGCTAGCTGGTGTGTGATATGACGCAATATTCGTCGGATCTGGAAAAGCTAGATCAACGGTGGAGATTGAAGTGCTCAGGGAGTAAGAAGTCAAGTGGGAACGACGATGATTAGTCATCTTGGTAGGACCCTCAAAGAAAATACATCTACAAATTATGTTTAACACACGGCTGATTGGTTTTGGAAGTGAACCATTAGTCTAATCCTAGCCTACCAAAGCAAATTTGGTAACCATCCACATCAGTATGGCAAATAGTATATATATTATATGACATGGAAAACATAGTATCCATGATATGGTAGTCTCCCTAGTGACATGATATAGTAGACATGGAAAACATCTTGATGTATCACGATCCACAGTATGTATTCTTTGCTTCTCTTGATTGATACACTTTGTTTCTCTATAATATGGTTGGCATCAAGATGATTTGGTTTTCTTTAGATATGACATCAATTCACATTTCTCCTCTGTCTGGGAAGCATCATTGTATGGAGAGACCTAGTTGCAGTTCACTGCTGGGCTAGGCCACAGGCCATAGCCAGCAACGGAGAGCTTTTTAGGAGTTGTGTTCATAAGCAGTCCTATAGTGTAGCACAATGACACTAAGGTGCATGGGTAGCATGGTGTAGTAAGGTGCAGGGAGCAACATGGTGCAGTATGGTGCAGCACAATGGATGCAGCATGATGATGGGCATGGATGTATAGCAGCAGCATGATGTATTTTCGTATGCATTGAGTGTATGTTGGGTGAAGCATGGTGAAATGAAGGGTATGGTGCGGCATGATGATGGGCATGGATGTATATCAGCAACATGATGTATTGTAGTATGCATTGAGTGTATGTTGGGTGTAGCATAGTGCAATGAATGGTACAACAAAGTGAATCTCAGTGATGGGAGCAGCACTGTAATGAGAATAGCTCAGTGTTGGGTACAGCTTGGAAGGATTGAGCATGGACAATGAATGCACTGGTTGTTGGGTGCAGCACTGTAATGAGAACAGCTCGATGTTGGGTGCAGCTTGGATGGATGGAGCATGGACAATGAATGCACTTGCTATTGGGTGTAGCATGATGACAATGAATGCAGCACATTATTGGATGGAGCATGGTTAATGCAACACACTGTTGGGTGCAACATAGTGATCATGAATGGTGCAGCATGGTGATGGAATCACCTATGTTCAGATAAGCTACCTTGTGTTATATTCTTAGTGAATATCTCTGCTCTCAATTTTTCAAGTCAAAATGTTGACTTCTGATGTATATGTACTATCTCTCTCTGCTGAACTATTGAAGAACACAAGAAGAATTGATCAAGGGTTTCCCCACATTGGGGTTTGTCCCTGGATGGCACCACATCTTGTGTCCTCTTGTCTTGGCGTGTTTTCTGCGATATATGTTTATGTTCTATCTGTGTTTTACTCTCATGCTAAATGTGATTGCTAATCTGGAATTGATATTGAGCTAATATGGAAAATTGAAGTAAATTTGATCTCAGCATACAACATGCCTAAAATTAACATGGTATCAGAGTTGAGGTGAAGACAAAGCCCAATCAAGAGTGAAAGAGAAATCACTGAATACAAATGGAAAGGACAAAAAGGCTCAATGGTTTCCTCATTCCACTTCAAATTCACCAAGGGTGAATTCAAAGTAGATAAGATTATCAAAGTGGCGCAATGGAAGTATCCGGTGGCTTACCTACATGTCACTTCAATGGGAGGTCTAGATCTAAGAAGAAGGAAAGGAAGATGCCTTGCTTACAATAAGTTTGGCCATTATGCGAAGGAGTGTCTGAATAGAAGGGACACATCACTTGATGATGATAACATCATTCCAAGGGCATCTTAAATGATTGAAGGAATGACAAGTACGAAGGAAAGGAATAAGGAATGCAGGTCATTAAGGAAATGGTTGACTCTTCAAGAAAGCAAGGAACTCCAAGTATGAAGAATCAAATGTTACTTCTGAATATTATCTTATGTCGACCCTCTCCATATTCTTTGGGAATCTGGATTATTGATAGTACTGCTTCAAGGCACTTCATCGGATACAAAGAATCTCTCTCTGATTTGATAGAGAAGGAGACAATCATGGAGCTTATTCTTAGAGATGATGCCACCTATCCCGGAAAGGGTGTAGGGAATGCTACCCTTCAATTGAATGAGAATAGCACAATTAATTTACAATAAAATATTTATGTACCTGATCTCAAGAAGCACTTGGTGTCCATTTCAATAATGGAAGTCAAAGGTTTCAAGGTGGCATTCATCAAGGGAAAGGTATGTGTTTGAAAAATGGAATTTTCAAGATGCTTTTACTCATGGGTTCAAGGTTGGCAATTTTTATCTAGTTGCAATAAGTCCATTGTTGATCATGTCAGTTGAAGCATCTCTTCTATAACACCGAAGGCATACCCATATTCATTGTGGGGCCCTACCCGATGTGAGGTAGATGGTGATAGAGATACCTGAATTCAAGAAGAGAATGAAGGTACATGCCCGAGATGTACCAAAGGAAATCTTACAAGGGGACCATTCCTGAGGGGTTTCATATTCATGATTGAGAATATCATGTAAGCAGGTGGAAGAAAGCCCTCTATGGCTTTACGCAAGAACCCCAGGCTTGGTATGAAAGGATAGGCAGCTATCTGATGAAGTTGAGATTCACTAGGAGTAAAGTTGATCCAAACCATTTCTTTCAGGTTGTGGATGATAGACCTCTCATACTAGCACCTTATGAGGATGACCTCTGTCTAACAGGTGCAGACCCTCTCCTTTACAAAAGTAAGAGGGAGTTGGATTCTGGATTTGGAATGGTGAACTACAAGCCCGTGACTACCTCGATGAAGCCTAATTTTAAGAATTTATGTTGTAGTGATGTCAGACCTGACTTGGGAAATTCCTCTAAGTTTCATAACCTCGTACTAGCATTGATGTTCTTGGTGAACTCTCGTCCAGATATATGTTTTGTAGTTAGCATGTTGAGCTCATATATGGTTGAACCTCACTATATTGGTGCCAAGAATATTTTGGGATATCTTCAGGACACAATTGAGATACACTGCCAGAAATATGAAACTGCATGATTATCCGAATGTTGACTGTTAAGGAAGCATGGAGGATCACAAGAGCACTTCTAGGTGTTGGTTCTCTTTCAGCTGAGCTTCGATATCCTGGATGAGAAGGAAGCAAAAGACAATTGTTTTGAGCAACACTGAGGCCAGATACATAGTTACGAGTATGACCTCATGCGAATATGTCTTGTTGTGGAAGATCTTGAGTGAGTTGTTTGGACACATGTTTTATATCATTGTGATCTTTTGTGACAACCAGAATTTGATTGTTAAGAAATCTCATGTTTTGTGATTTCTCAAAGAATATAGACATCAAGTACCACTTTATCTGGGATATGGTACATCGAGGAGCAAGAAGGCTCCATCGCATTGGAACTGGTGTGCAGGTCACCGATATTCTGTCAAAGCCCCTAGGAAAGGTCAAATTCTTGACTTTCTGAGAGTGAGTAGGAGTCGTGGAGAGACTCTCTCCTAAGGGTCCTATATGATATGGAAATTGAGCTCTAGGAGCTCCAGAGGGCTTGGGGCTACATCTTGGAGCAATGAGCACCATAGGGTGAGTGGTTCAGCCTTCCCCTAATGGTCTGATATGTAGGCAATATGAGTGGTTCATCCTTCTCCTACCGACACACAATCATAGGGTGAGTGGTTTAGCCTTCCCCTAGGATACCCCTAGCGACATGTAGGTAGGATGAGTGGTTTATCCTTCTCCTACTGATGCATCCTACCCATGCAGTTTAGGACTCATGGGAAGTACCTCTCATCTGGCCAATGAGAAGGGAAATGAGGATAGGGACCATAGTAGTATCGATGGACGCATCATGTTACTACCGTACTCCCTATGCTAGAATGATATTGATCTGTGATCAATTGGAACTGACTTCGGATCAGTAAGATTGATATAGCTTACTCTCTTGTGGAACTAACTTCGGGTCAGAAAGAATGATATGAGACACTCTCTTTATTTGGAACTTATTTCATATCATTAACAGTGGTATGCGACACTCTCTTTTATATGGGAGTGACTTTAGGTTAGTAGAGGATGGTATGATACATTCTTGATCACTTCTTCTTCTTCATAGTTAAACAAAGCGTAGCATAGCAGTGCAGGTCACTGATGGTAGAGATAGTACAGTCTAGCAAATGGATTAGCAATGGAGTTCTCCCTAGCTGAGAGGGAGTGTTAAAATTGGAAACTAGGACCAAACTCCATGTGGGTCTTCTTATTTATGGTAGTGGATATTTTTCTTGGATTCCTCTCGTTGAAAGGTGTAGGATTGATCTAAAGATCATCTGATTCTAACATGTATTCATGGAGATATGAATTTATTTGTGTTATGGGACAATTTGTCAAGGTTGGCCAGCAACCAAATTGCCCCCACATATCCTCAATGCTTTAGTATAAATAGAGGTGGCCTTCAAGTCATTTGAACAATCATTTGTTTTGATCTCTCTCCACTTGTCTTTGGGTTTTGGTAGTAGAAGAGATAAAAAGGGATACGATGTCCTAAAGGGTTTGCCCTAGACCAAGACATTGTTTGAAGAGATCCATACATTTCCCTAAATCATTTTCATGAAGGCTAATGCAGTGAGGGAGGAAGGTTTCATGATGCAACAAGGGAGTGACCTAAACGTAGGTCAAATGTTCCATTGATTGGTTTGCATATCTACTAGTTCGTGGAATATAGAAGTTCGCAGGTGGATTCATAAATGTCTCACATATTGTATGACCACAATCGCTTTTCACATAAGGTATATCCATGTATGTCATAATCTTTGGCCAAATATGGAGTAACCGATGACTCGCTAAAAAGCATAGTCACGCTAGCATCAAATTTCTGTAGAACGTATGTAATTACAACACATTGTAATACATGTATGTAATTTCAATATGTATGGTATCCTTTGTGATTTCTAATTAACATCACACTCATTGTATAAACTTATTATCATCACACTATGTATGGCAGGGTATGGAAAACAATGTTTCTTTGACATGGCAGACAGCGTTGTGGTATGGCCAACAACATGTATATACATGATATGGAAAATAGTGAACAACATCTATATGCATGGTATGGCTAAGAGGATTTTGGTATGGAAGACAATATATGTATTATAGGACATGGAAAACATAGTATCCATGACAGGGTAGTCTCCCTAGTGACATGATATAGTATATGTGACAGACAGCTTGATGTATCATGATCCACAATATGTATTCTTTTTTTATATTGATCGATACACATTTCTCTATAATATGGTTGGCATCAAGATGCTTTGGTTTTCTTTAGATATGACATCAACTCACAACTCTAGTCTATATGGGAAGCATCATTGTATGGAGAGACCTAGTTGTAGTTCACTCCTAGGCTAGGCCACAGTCCATAGCCAGAAGTGGAGACCTTTTTTAGAGTTGTGTTCATAAGTAGTCCTATATTGTAGCATAATGATAGTAAGGTGCATGGAAAGCATGGTGCAGTAAGGTGCATGGAGCAACATGGTGCAGTATGGTGCAGCACAATGGATGTAGCATGATGATGGGCATGGATGTTGTTATCAAAAAACCTGTACTAATGGCTGCTAATCAGTAAGACCTTATGTAACTATTTCAGACCAGACTTTTAGCTAAGGATTAGCCTCCCTAACCTGAGAGGGCTCTCTCAAAATAAACTACTGATTTATCTTTAAACACTAAGAGGGCTAACTCTTGAAATGAAAACTTAATAAACATGTTGGTTGGACAGACAACATAATATTTATTCCATTGGGCTCATGGAGTCAAACACCATTCCAGTAAACTATCAACTACTCATTCATGGAAGTCAAGGCATGTAATGTTTAAACCCTCAAAACATCTCTCAAATGAACCTCAACCAGCATCCTTAAAGGCTTTTCTTACACCTTCATCTCTTAATGCAAGGTCCAATCCCTCAGGTTCTGTTCTTTGACATCTTCCAGACCGATGCCCCTTCTTCTCCATTTTGCTTTGAAATCTTTCGCACAGAGAAACTCCACCAGCTTCAACTCAAATGGCAAATTCAAATTTTGGAACGCAGGCTCGCTTGCAATCAGGTTCTTTTAAGGAAGAAACTCGGGCTCCTTTGCAATTTAACAATCTTATCATACAAGCGGGTCAGTTCATGCATCATTAACAAACATCATGACACTACCATGCATTACAAAACCGTTTGAATGATTTTTATGTGCGTGGCTATGAACCTATTGGTGGAATGATGGCTCATAAGCTTGGAAAGGACGCCAATTGACAATAAACGGACGGACACAATGACTCATCCCCCCAGACATGACATTTCAAGACTCTGTGTTGCAAAATCCCCGAATCCGCGATTTCGTAGCGCAGATAGTTATAAATTATAAAAATGCGCTACGAAATGGCTGGTTACTGACACGCTGCGAAAAAGCTAAAACATCATTGCGCTGCCAAATCAACCAATAAAACTGCGCTGCGGAAATGCGAAAAGGGCCAGTGACATAAGCAAGATAAGACATGTCTTATACAATCATGATGGAGGATGACTAACGGTATTTGAAAATGATCTACATCAATATCTTTCTAAAACATGATCCTTAAGTAACAAACATAGGAAAACAACCATTTGACACCTATTTTTTGACAATGAAATTTTTTGGACAACATTATGTACATGTGACTGCAGTTCTAGGTGATAACAGTGGCTCCACTTGGGATAGTGCGCTCCTGTAGTACACTAAGAACTCGTAGAACCAGTGCCTTTGTCCATTTTATTGAACTCACACACAACTGACAAGCATTCCCTTCAAACTTTGTGGGCCTTCTCCTCGGGCTAAAGCTTTCTTGTTCAGCTTGTCATTTATTTTCAACAGGAAACATTCATAAAATGGTTATATACAATGCTTATGAGATACTTGGTAAACTTTCACTGATTGTAATGCTTTAAGAACCTGCCATTAACAGGTCCTCTAGCATATGGTGATCCATCAACTTCTTGCAGAATGTAGGTGTTATTCCCATGGAAAGCAGAAATCTGATATGGCCCCTTCCATAAGTTTTCAAATTTTCCATGTTTACCTTTTTCTTCAATTCTAGCTTCCCACTTCAAGACTTTGTCATTAATCTGAAATGTAACCTCTTTAATCTTCTTTTCAAATGCTCTCTTGACCCGATTCTGATTTTGTTGATGACCTTCAAATACTTCACTTCTTTTCTCCTGCAAATCTATCAACTGATTAATCCTTCGCTGTATGGCATTTGGTTCCTCTTCTAATCCTTGAATTAGCTTCATAACCGGTACCCCAAGAGATGTTGGGAAAATAGCCTCTGCTCCATACACAAGTTCATATGGTGATGTTCCAATAGACCTTTTTGTGCAAATGCGATCAGCCCACAAGGCATACTTCTGTTTTAAGTGCCAGGCCTTTTTATTTTCCTGCAGCAGTTTCTTGATAATCCTCACAAGACTTTTGTTTGAACTTTCAGCTAGACCATTTCCCTGTGGACAGTAAGCTGTGGAATGACCAAGGGAAATATGGTACTGATGACAAAAATTTATCATCCTTTTAGACTTAAAAGCCTGAGCATTGTCTGTGATAAGCTTGAGTGGACAACCAAACCTTGACAAGATGTTATCTTCTAAAAAGGAAATTATCACTGAATCATTTGCTTGCCTTGTTGGTACTGCCTCTATCCACTTTGTAAAATAATCAGTGGCTGTGAGAATCCAGCGATGCTGCCCTGATGAAGGAGGATGGATTTCCCCTATAAAATCTAATCCCCACTGCTAGAAAGGTGCTTCAACATAAATAGGAACCAATGGCATAGGCATGAGCTTTCTTTTACCTTCAAATACTTGACATTCATGACATGAAGCTATCTTTTTATAAATATCTCTGGACATAGTTGGCCAAAAATAACCAGCTCTTAAAACTTTGTTTGCAGTGGCTTTCCAATAGTGATGGCCTCCACAATCTCCCTTATGAAATTCATCAATTACCTTCTCAGCTTCTTCTTCAATGAGACAATTTAGCAAAATCCCTCCTGCATCCTTCCAAAATAAATTCTGCTCATATACAAAGTATCTAAGAGATTTCATCTTGGTGAACCGAGCTTTAGATTTGGAAAGGTTATCAGGGGCTCTATTGTGCTGCAAAACAAATGCTACATCCCTATACCATTCTGATGTCAAAAACTTTTCATTGATTTCGACCAACTCTTCTTCATTCTCAGAAATCTCTGATATTTCTGTGCTAAAATTGATATCAATGCAGTCCAAGTTTGATTGAGTCAACAATTTTGCTAAGCCTTGACCCTTTACCAACTTGGTGGGCTTAATTTCAATGTCATACTCTAACAGCTTTGCTATCCATTTCCCTCTTTTTCCATCTGGGTCAGCTTGTGTAAGAATATCTTTTATAACAGCACTTGGCACGTATGCAATAATATGAGAATGCAACACATAAATTCTGAAATCCTTA